>JAWWEW010000069.1:4704592-4723953 GCA_035583185.1 Anabacerthia variegaticeps
CGCCTGCCCGTGGAGGTGGCCTATCAGCGCGGCTACTTCGACCAGGAGATGAACCAGATCCTGTCCGACCCCACTGACGACACCAAGGGCTTCTTCGACCCCAACACCCACGAGAACCTGACCTACGTGCAGCTGCTGCGCCGCTGTGTCCCTGACCCGGACACAGGGCTTTATTTCCTTAAAGTTCTTAGATAATAGTTGTAATACCTTTTTATTTTTTTTGTTTGTTATTGCCTTGAGGAAGAATGTTGCTGTTGTGAATAATTCTTTTGCTGCTGTTGTGTGCCTTTCTTTTTTCATGTATTTGTTTTAAGATTTCTGAGCCCACCGGGGGAATTTCCTCTATGATCTCTTTGCTTTCTTACCTCCCACCCATCTCAGGTGCAGCTTTGAAGTGCCTCCCCTGAGCAGTGTAGGGATAGTGCTTTGGCCTTTGTCTTTGGTTGTTTCAGGAACAGAGGAATCAACCTGGGTTATCTCAGGTCATTGTGCTGAAATATGTCATCCTCCTTCTCCTCACCCAGGTTTAAGTGCAGGTCTTTGTTCCGTGTGGGTGTTACTGTGACTGGTATTTTTATCCTCTTTCTCCTGTATTCTTGCACATGCTGAATATCTTTTCCAGCAGCTTTGCAGGGCACTATTCAAAGCTTGAGTTTTGCAGGGAGAGCAGATTTCTATGTGGGCAGGATGTCAGGCTGGCATTGGACGTCACTGGCATGGGACACATCATCTGTTTGGTCTCCTTCTCTCAGCCTGTCTTGTGTTTCTTGGGGTGTCTGGAGTACAAACACCCTCAGCCCAGAGTGGTTTGGTCACTTGCTTTGTTTTCCTTCCCTCCATGGGGGTGGAACCACACAGGAGCTGGGAGCCCGGAGCGTACCTGGCCATGCTGTAGTTTTAGTCTGTCCATCCAGAGCGGAGCTCCCATTCCCTCTCCTTCCTGTTGCCCTCCTGTGTCCTGAGCTGGCTCAGCCCATGTGCCCCGCTCCATGAGAGGAGCAGCCCTGGAGCCACTCTACTATAGAGTTCAGGATGAATAGTTCTACTGCTGTTTAATAGAAGGAAGCTTGACCTCCTTAAATGCACTGCCTGGGGCTGTTTGCCTTAATTAACCCCGTAATGTCCTGGATAATGGATTTTTGGCCGCAGCTTGTACAGCTGTTACTTGGGAACAAGTGTAGAGGAGCTGTGGGACTCCTGACTTTAACCTGCTGTGGAGCCTGGAGGTTTGCACAGGCTCAAAAATGGTGGGACAAATTAATGGGAGAGAACCCACAGAATTACAGAACTGTTTGGGTGGAAAGGGACCTTAAAGCTCATCCAGTTCCACCCCAGCCATGGGCAGAGACACTTTCCACTATCCCACATTGCTCCAAGCCCCGTCCAACCTGGCCTTGGACACTTCCAGGGATGGGACAGCCACAGATTCTCTGGGAAACCTGTGCCAGGGCCTCACCACTCTCACAGAGAAGAATTCTTTCCCAATATCCCACCTAACCCTGCCCTCTGGCAGTGGGAAGCCATTCTCTGTGTCCTGTCCCTCCATCCCTTGTCCAGAGTCCCTCTCCAGTCTCTTTTGGCCCCCTTAAGGTACTGGAAAGCCACAATAACGTTTCTCAGGAGCCTTCTCATCCTGGAAACTTGATTTCCTGTTCCACAATGGCAAACAGAAACAGATGGTGTCGGGTTCCTGTCACACCCAACTGTGCCAGCAGAGCCCCTGCAGCTGCCCCTGCCCTGTACCAGGAGCTGGAACATGGTCTGGGACACCTCTCCAGCAGCATCCAGAGCCGGGCCCTGGCACTGGCAGGTGCTGAGCTGGGGTCTCCAGAGATGAAAGCCCCAGCCCCAGCCAGGTGTGCCATCTCCTGCTGCCTCCAGAGCTTTCAGAGCCTGCGGACCTTGTCCTCTGTGCCACACTGCCTTCCCTGCCTCCCTCCCCTCCTTCCTTCCTGCTCACAGAACCCTTCAGTCATGGACTGCTTTGGGTTGGAAAAGCCCACTGAGTCCAACCACTCCCTCAGCACTGCCAAGGCCACCACTGACCATGTCCCTAACATCCACCGAGATGTCAAATCCCCTTAGGGATGGGAACTCCACTCCTGCCCCGGGGCAGCCAGTGCTAGGGGAGCCCTGGGTGCCTTCTGGTGGGGAGTGGCATCAGATTGCCCTGTGCCCCAGCTTTCCACAGCACAGCAAACCCCATGTCCCAGATCACCTCCTGGATTCCTGGATATTGGGAAGAAATTCTTCCCTGTGAGGGTGGAGCAGCCCTGGCACAGGTTTCCCAGAGCAGCTGTGGCTGCCCCGTCCCTGGAAGTGTCCAAGGCCAGGTTGGACAGGGCTGGGAGCAACTTGGTCTAGTGGGAGGTGTTCCTGCTCATGGCAGGGGTGGGACTGGGTGATCTTTAAATCCCACCCAAACCATCTTGTGATTCCATGACTCCTGAGCTCCTGGCAGAGGAATATCCACCTTTTCTCTGTGTGCAGCCCCTGTGGGGTTTCAGGACCGCTTGGCTGAGCGGAGCACCCACACTATGGGGAGTCATTTATCAAGGGATGATCTCTGCGGCAAGACTAGGCCCTGTCTCCTCTCAGCAGGACATTCTGCCAACACCCACCATATATCACCTGTCTCTGAGGAGCTGGAGGGGGGGACAGATGGCTGACCTTGGCCCTCAGAGAAGGGCAAGGGAGCTGCATCATTTGCTAGCTAGGGATGGAGAGCAGGGCAGAGCCCACCACCTCCACTCAGCTCTGCATGTCCCTGCTGCCCAAAGGGGACACCCCCACTGCCAAGGCTGTGGGTGGTCGAGGGGGCTCAGGGCCCCCCCCCGAGCAGGCTCTGCACAACCACAGTTCTGTCTGTACCTTTGCCCTGTCCTGGTGTGTCCTTGGGGAACAATGGGACAGTGCCTGAGGGGGCCTGGACCAGATCTTAAGCATCATCCTTCCCCTCTCTGTGACCTGAAGCTGCCAAGGGAAACTCAGCTGCCAGGAAGCCAAATGATAAACGAGCTTCCTTGAGCAGGAAGCAGTTGCAGCAGTGGTTCAGCCCTGGCACCTCCTCAGTGTCCCTGACACCATTCCAGCACCTCTGGCACCACCCAAGTGGTGCTGGAACCACCCCAGCACGCCCAGCTTATCTTCCTCCCAGCCCCTGCCACTGGCCAGGTGTCCCAAAGCACCAGGAAAAGCCTGGCCCATCCCTGTTTCCCAGCAATCATGTGCCAGGGCAGAGGATGCTCGAGAGTCCCTTTCCTACAAGGACGAGCTGTGCAATCACGTCTCTCCCAGACAAAATAAAGAGCATTTTTATCTACTGTGTGCCGGTGGCAATCGGTCTGTGCCCCTCCCCGGGCGCCGGGCTGGGCCGGTTCCTTGGGGCCTTTCAAAGGGAACATTTTTGCTATTCTTTCCTCCAGAAGAGCCTGCACGGTGCAATGTGGCTGGGTGGGAACAGGCAGAGTGGGTGTGGTGGCTCTACCTGCTGTCCAGGTGACGTTCCCTTGGGTCAAACACTGCCAAGGTGACATTCCCCCTCGGGTCCAACACTGCCAAGGTGATGTTCCCCTTGGGTCCACTCCAACCCACACAATTCTCCAGCTCTGGAGGCAGCTCCACAGCTGCCCGGAGCTTCCATATGGAGCAGGGGAGCTCCACACCTTCCCAGAGCTCCCACACTACTGGCTCTGTGCCACAGGACTCTGCTGGCACTGGGAATGCTGGTGCACGAGCTCCACACTGTGGGTCGTGTCAGGCGGAGGGGCAGCGGGTGCCGCTGGATTTCTCTGGCTATTGGTGTCCCCTTGTGTGACAGGCCAAACTGTGCAGACAAACTGGTTCAGCTTTGGGACTTACTGGTCCTTGATGCCCTGGGACTGATGCCTTAATCCCGCTGTTTTCTGCCCAGACAAGGGAAAAGGCTGGTCAGAAGCAGATCGTGCGGAGGGGTGGGAAAGTTTCTATCAGCCCATTCCTTCTGATAAGGCACATCTGACTCAGCCACCCTGGCACAAGGAGTGGGACCAAAGAGTGTCATGGCATTAAAAGGGGCCAGAAACCATCAAAGACCCCCACATACCCCAAAGCACCCTTAGACTCATTTATGAGGCTTCCACCAGAGGAAAGCACATGATCCACGGTGTTGCATCAGAGTAAAACTCCCCACCAGGGGAGGTACCTGGACACCCCCACCTAAACCTGAATGTGTATTAACCGGTTGAACTCTTGTGTTGGGGGTCCTTATCCCCGAAGGATCAAAGCTGTGACCATCGTTCTGACCACAGACACCGAAATTGCAGCAATCAAGTCTCATTGTTGGATCACGGGTGGTGAAATATTTCCTCTCCACTATCTACTCTTGTCCTTTCTTTCTCTTTCTTTGTTTTTGTTATATATTTTCTTTAGCGATATATTTATATATTTATGTTTTTGTAGATAATAACCAAAACAGCCACATCTCTCCTTTCCACTGCAATTAAATTGTTTTAAAACAAACCCGCTCATATATGCACAGTGTTGTTTCACTCTGATCCACCCCAAGGGATGTATTAATGAGAATCTCACTTATCCCCTCTCAGGGGTGAGTTGCATCGCCCTGCCCTGTGCTGCCCACATGTGGATGTTCCTGAGGGTGTCAGAGCACAGGGCTGCCTTCCCCTCATCAGGTGTGGGCTGTTCCCTGCTCTGTGTGTCTCCCTTCCTCAGTAACACGTCCTCAGCATCACAGATACGGGGGCTCGGGGACAGATGCTCCCAGGACCAGCTGGAAGGGAGCCAGGAGCTGTGTCAGCACCTGAGCTCTGGCACAGGACGTTTCCCAAATCAATCGCCGAAGGAAAACACTCCCTGAACACTCCAGTGCTGAAACATCCTTGGGAAAGGCATCTCCCAGCCCTCTGATGTGGTTCCTGGCTCCTTCAGCCAAGGACTCCTACACCTTCCGGCAGGTGAGGCCGGGCTGCCGATGCCCGAGCCCAGGTGTCTCCATGCCAGGATTCCTGGAAAGCCGCAGGAGCAGCTGGTGAGCCAGGGAACACAGGGGCATCCCATGTGGCTGGAGCCTCACTCTGTTCCTGTGGAGCTGCAGTGAGGGGCACTTACAGAGGACAAGGCAGCACACGCCAGGTTTGGGGGCTTCCCCAGACCTGCACCTGCCTGGTGTTTCCTCTCAGCCTAAAAAAACATTGGCCCTTTCAAACCATCACACCCTTTTAACACCTGACCATTTTAAGGCCACGCAGCAGATGGGTGGCAGCCCCAGCAATCCAGTGCCGCAGAATCACAGAATCGTGGAATCACAGAATTGTTTGGGTTGGAAAACTCCAACTGTTCCCTCAGCACTGCCAAGGGCACCACTGACCATGTGCCCAAGTGCCAGATCCACAGGGCTGTTAAATCCCTTCGGAGATAGGGACACCACCACTGCCCCAGGCAGCCTGTGCCAGGGCTGGACAGCCCTTTCCAGGAGGAATTTGCCCAATATCCCACCTAAAGCTTCCCTGGCACAACTTGAGGCTGTTTCTTCTCACCCTATCCCTTGTTCCCTGGGAGCAGAGCCTGACCCCCACCTGGCTCCACCTTCCTGTTAGGGAGTTGTAGAGAGTGGGAAGGTCCCCACTGTCGTGACACAAACTGTCCCCAGATGTGACAGTGTCCCCTCCCTGCCTTCCCTGAGCGCAGGTTGTGAAACGTGGAGTCGCTGTGTTTGAAAACCCACTCAGGAGCTGCAGTCACAAACCTGTGCCCATATTCAGGGTGCAGGAGGCCCAGTGCCAGCTGCCGTGGCACATCCACTGCCATCCACAGGGAGAAGATAAAATGGGTAAACTCCTGGGCATTGCTCATCAGGGACAGCGAATCCCAAGCTCCCTGCAGGTCTTTCACCACTGCACTTAAGGCCCATGGCGTGTTCAGCACTGTGGGGATCCATGTCACCCACCTCCTGATGAATCTGGGGTGGCTCTGGAGCCACCTGCACAGTTTCCTCTCCGGGATGTCTCCAGGGCTTCGTGCAGATCGGGAGCAGCCATCGGGAGCAGCCTAAGGAACAGCTTCCCCATGGGATGGACCGTCCTTATGCCATTGTTTCCAAAAACACAGGACTAATCCCTCGGTCCTTGTCGGGGGAGAGCCCCGCTTGTTCTCCACTGCAGAGGGGACGATCTGGGAGGGGCACGAGGGGAGGCACCAGCTTTTCCACCTGATCCAGCTCCGTTTGAGGCACCCGGTGCCTGCGAGGGAGGTGGCGCTGCTCCGAGCCCGGCGTGTGCGGGAGGAGGTGACGCTCGGGCTGAATCACTGCAGGTGCTGTTTGTGGTCAGCCCAGGGCCAGCAGGTCCGTGCGGCCACTGGCTGCTTTGTGGACACAGCCCACAAATGCCAGCGGTCAGAGGAGTCACGCCCCGGGCTCCGGAGAGTTCCCCGCGGCTGTAACGGGACCGGGGCTCCGGCGTGGGGAGGGACATCACAGCCCGCTTATCAGATGCAGAGTCACATCCGAGGGGAGCCGCCAGCTCCCGGCACTTCAGGGGCGTCCGAAGGAGCTGTGTCAGCTGCAGGGAGTGCTCTGATGCCACTGGCACAGCTCGGAGCAGGGTCTTGCCTGGCTGTGGCAGTAGCCGAGAAGAGGGGACTGAGGTGGAGTGGAGAGACCCAGCGCTGCCGTGCTCATCAGGCCAGCACTGCGAGCGGGTCTGGGCTGAGGGGGCAGAGCTGAGCGAAGAGAGAGTGGGTTTCTCCTGCCCAGAAAGGCCACATGACCCCTGCACCCCTGCCCTCGCTCCTGCCAAGGATGCAGCCCAGGAATCACGGACTGGCTTGGGTTGGGGGGACCCTAAAGTCCATCCAGTCCCACCCCCTGCCACGGGCAGGGACACCTTCCACTAGCCCAGGTTGCTCCAAGCCCCTTCCAACCTGGCCTTGAACACTTCCAGGGATGGGGCAGCCACAGCTTCACTGGGCAACCTGTGCCTGGGCCTCCCCACCCTCACAGGGAAGGATTCCTCCTCCACATCTCATCTAAATCCCTCTGTTTTCAGTTTAAAAACAGATCCTTTATCCTGTCACTCTCTGCTCATGGTATGAGAAATGCAATTACTGAGTGCAGAGTCAGGCAGGCTGAGAAGAGATGCCAGGCAGGGCAGGGCTTCAGCACAGGAGTGAAGACACCGGGTCCAAGTCTGTGTCCACATCCCGAGGACAGGGGACCTCCTGCCCAGGTGTGTTCCCTGGAGCCAAACCCCCACAGTGAGTCACAGGGAAAAGCTCTCAGTGTGCTGATCAGCCAGTCTGGTGAGCGCCTACGCAGCCAGGAATGTGCTCCTGAAGCAGGACAGGACACCCGGGAAGGCAGGGCCAGGGCAGGGAGCCCCTCCTGCGCACAGGGACAGAGTCACACACGCCCACTCAGGGCCAGGGCCACGGCAGGGCACTGTCACACACCCCGGCTGGGGCGGCTGTACGTGCTGCCTCTCCCATGCCTTGCACACACACTGTCACACGTGGCCAGGCGCACACACAGCCACCCACACACACAGTCACACACACATGCAGAGCCACACCAGAGCCCACACAGTCACACACACACACACAGTCACACACACATGCAGAGCCACACCAGAGCCCACACAGTCACACACACACACAGTCACACACACGTGCAGAGTCACACCTGAGTCACACCCCAAGGCCTGGACATATGTGGGTTGATGGGAGCACACACAGCATCACAAATGTCCCCATCACACACACGGTCAACACCTGCCCCTCACTGTGAGCCCAGCCATGGCCAAGCACAGCCACAGTGAGGGACAGGCTCAGTCTGTCCCAGCCAGGGCACAGGGACAATGGTAGGAGGGTGGCTGCAGCTCCCCAGCCAGCCAAGGGAGTCACCCAGGGCAAAGGCAGATCTAACAAGCCCAGATCCATGGAGACCTCTGTGACAGCCAGGACACAGGCTGCCCATGAGCAGTTGTGCTGTCAGAAGAAGGTGATGGCAGAGTCCAGAAGCCTCACAGTGAGACATGTTCCACAGGGCTGCTCCCTGTGCCCCAGCCCTGCCACCCCATGGGGTCCCAGGCCCACCGTGGGTCCATGCTCAGTGGTCCAGGTGTTTATTCCAGGTGTGATCTGTGTGTCAGCACAGGGCAGGGCCTCCCTGCCGTCCTCAGGGGCGGGGAAGGGAAGGATTTAAATTGGGCATTTGCCTCAGCTGCTCATCCTGGCTGGGAGGCGGCAGGAGGAGGAGGAGGAGAACAGAACCAGAGCCTGCCACTGATCCACCACTCTGGACACGTGTCCAGCAGGTAGGACAGAGCCCACCTGCGGGGCCACCACAGCCCTGCTCCTGCAGGACACCCTCTGTGCAGCTGCCAGGGACCTGCAGGGGGTGTGGGGACTTGCCTCTCCCCCAAACCTCATCATGAGGAGCTGAGACCCCTGAGACTGGCGAGCAGGGGGTCTCCAGGCATGACTCAGTGCTTTTCTGGGAGGGGGCAAAGTGACTGGGTGGCACCAGGGCTGGCTGGAGCTGCTGCTCCATGCGGTGAGCTTTGTGACCCCTTTGCTTCAGCTGAACTGGGATGCAGGAGGGAAACAGTGAGAGCTGTGGGATCTGCCTGAGCCCGCAGGTACCCGGGGCCCGAGGCTGTGGCTGGAGTGGTGGGGCTCAGCCGGGAGCTGGCACAGTGGGGTTCAGCCAGGAGATGGCACGGGAGGCTGTGGCTGGCACAGTGGAGTTCACTGGGATCCTGGGACTGGAGGCTGTGGCTGGCATGGTGGGGCTCAGCTGGGAGCTGGCACAGAAGGTTGTGGCTGGCACAGAAGGTTGTGGCTGGCACAGTGGGACTCAGTGGGTTCCCAGAGCTGGAGACTGTGGATGGGGCGATGAGGCTTGGCTGGGAGCCTGGTGAGAAGGCTGCGAGTGAGAACCAGGCTGGGGGGACTGGTGTGATTTCTCTCCCCAGGGCCCAGGCAGGGCTGGAGACCCCTGTGCTGTTGGGACACCCCCACTCACTCCAGCTGGAAAACTGCTTCCACTGGAGCATCTTGGGCTGGGCTGCTGTGACAGCTTGAAGGACCAGCCAGCCCCTGCCCCAGGAGCTGCGTGTGCAGCCCAGCCCCGGCATCAGCAGGCTGATTAGAGACCAGCTAATGACAGGCTGCAGTCGGGAAACGACTTTGCAGTGCAGGGTGTTCACACGACATCCCTGTCCTACAAAGGTGTCGCCGGCTCCAGGGTGTGACACAGCGTTGTCCAGCACCCAGTGCCACCCCGGCAGGCAGCACAACCAGCCCATCTCCTCCCGGCTGCATCCTCGAGGTCGGGCAGGGAGGGAGAGAAGCTGCTGCCAGGGGCTGGAGGCACAGGGTGGGCCAGAGCTGTGGGTGGTAGAAGAGCCTGAAGCCATGGGCAGGGTCCCCAAAGAGCAGGGGCTGGGCTGGAACTGCCGGGATAAACCTCTCCCCCATTGTGATGCATCTGCTCTAGCATCAATCCGATATTTAAATGGATCAAAAGCAATGACTCAGAGACTTTCCGACCAGTTGGGAAAACAGTTGGAGACTTAAGCTGTGACCCTGATAATGAGTTAAAGGTGTCATTACTGTCAGTCACTGTGGTTTACAGGAGATGGGTGTTCCCAAAGAAATGCTTTGGGTTTCGATTCTGCTGTTTTTACAAGACCGTGGCCTCATCACTGCACAATGTTGAAGAGGCTGAAAGTTTGTTTATAGGACTTCCCAAGGGGACCAGGGGACAGTGTGTGACACAGCCCGTGAGTGGGTGGCATCCCTGCCTCTGGCAGGGGGTGGAACCAGATGAGCTTTAAGATCTCTTCCCACTCAAACCATCCTGGGACTCCATGATGATTCTGTGTTTACTACACAAACCCAAAACGTGCCCAGCTTATGGAGCCATGGACAGGACCAGCACCCCTGTGGCAGCCGACCCAGTGGCCTTAGAACCAGAAGAAACCCAGAGAACCAGAGACCCACCTCAAGTGCAGCAGAATCATAGTTACAAGGATGGTTTCTGCCAGCTCAGAGCTGCTGCTGCGTGTGGATCTGAGCAGCCACTCATCTGTCCCTAGGACCATTCTTGTGTCCTGTATTGTGCCATGGTGTGGGATCTCACAGCCAGGAAGATCTCCACAGACAGCTGTGTGTTGAGCTGTGCTGTCACCCTGCCAGGTGCTGGCCGTGTCCCACCATTGCCACAGCCAGTCTGGGACCAGTAAGGAGCCAACCAGGATGGAAAATGACTGGTAGCACCAGCCAGCACTTCACTGAGGCTGGTGGCCTTAGTGTCAGGAAGCCACAGCTGTCTCTTGGCATGAGCTATGAAGTGAACACCAGCGAAATCTGCCAGGGAGAGAGCAGAGAGGAGAGGAAGGAGGGGAGCAGGGAGGGAGCAAGGAGGTGAGCAATAGTTCTGCCTTGTGCTGGCACCCAGTGGCATCAGCCCAAAAGTGAGTGGTGGTTGTGTCACCCAGGAAGAGAAGAGGAATGTGGTTGAGGCCACAGGTTTGAGGCAGTGACAGGCTCTGGGAGAGCAGGTGCGTCCTGAGGGGCTGGAGAGGGCCCAAGGTGTCCACGCTGCTGACGAGATGCTTCTCTGTGTGACACACGTCTGTCCCTCACCTGTGAAGTGTCTGGGAGTGCTTGGCTTGCACCCTGGGACTGGTCTGAGGGAGCAGTACAGCAGCAAAGCCCCAGATCCTACTCCCTGCTTCTTCCTGGGCTCCTGCGACCACCTCCAGGGAGAGGCTCTGTCCACACCCCCCAGGAAAACTGCGCAGGCACCCGGGTCTTAGCACAGGCTCTGTTTGTTTGTCTCTCCTCAGACACACACGGTGCCCCACGGGACCAGGACCGCTCCCCAGAGACGATGCGCGAGATGAGCGGATGCCCCGGGAACAACAAGTCGAGCAACACGGGGAGTCACCTGATTGCAGGTGAACAAAACGAGATGGGCGGGGGCGGGAGCAACTTCATCGCCGGAGTCTTCATCCAGGCCAAGAACAAGAAGCTGAGTATCTATGATGCCATGATGAGGGGACTCCTGACCCCGGGCACGGCGCTGGTGCTGCTGGAGGCACAGGCTGCCTCGGGGCTCCTCACGGACCCCACGAGGAACGAGCAGCTCTCGGTGAAAGCGGCGCTGGCGTCGGGACTCATCGGACGGGACTTCTACGAGAAGCTGCTGTCGGCAGAGGGAGCCGTGACAGGCTACACGGAGCCCTACACGGGACACAGGATCTCCCTCTTCCAGGCCATGAAGCAGGAGTTCATCGTCCGGGAACACGCCATCCGCCTGCTCGAGGCACAGATCGCCACCGGCGGCATCATCGACCCCGTGCGCGGCCACCGTGTCCCCGTGGAGGTGGCCTATGAGCGCGGCTACTTCGACCAGGAGATGAGACAGTTCCTCTGCAACCCTGAGAATCAAACGAGGAGTTGCTTCGACCCCAACACCCACGAGAACCTGACCTACGTGCAGCTGCTGCGCCGCTGCGTCCCCGACCCGGACACGGGGCTGCTCATGCTGCAGCTGATGGACAAGGGCTCCGTGCTCTACCAGCTGAGCGAGGACGCCCGCAGAGCCCTGCAGGCTGCCCGCACCACCCTCAGCGTGGGGCTCTTCCAGGGCCAGAGCGTCACCCTCTGGGAGCTGCTCTTCTCCCGCTACGTCCCCGAGCTCCAGAGAGAGGAGCTGCTGAGGAAATACAAGGCGGGGACAGTGACCATCCCACAGATGATGACCATCCTCACCACCACCATCACCAGGGCAGAAACGGGAAACGGGGGTCTGAGCTCATCCACAGCCAAATCCAACAACGAGGTGAGGGCACCACTCCCAGTTCAGGACACACGGTCCCAGGACCAAGAGTTGAGGAAATCCTTAAAGTCTGCCACTGTCCATGTCACTGCTGGGGAGTTCCGGGGGCAAACCGTTTCCCTGCTGGACCTGCTCTTCTCCAGATATGTCCCCCAGGGGAAGCGGCAGGAGCTGCTGGAGCTGTACAGGGCAGGGATACTGAGCACGGGGCAGGTGGCCACCGTGGTCACCACCCTCGTGAACAGAACAGAAGCTGCAAACGCTGCGCTCGTGGCAAATGCCAGAAATCCACACAGGGCACAGGCGAGGGCAGGGGACGATGGAGATGATTGTTCAACACAACACACACACCTGGATGACATCCTGAAGTCCACCACCATCGATGTGCCAGCTGGGGAGCTGCAGGGGAGGCAGATCTCCCTGTGGGACCTGCTTTCCTCTGACTACATCCCTGAGGAGAAGAGGCAGGAGCTCCTGGATCTGTACCATGAAAGATTATTAACTCTGGAGCAGATGACAACAATTGTCACCACTCTCATTAAGAAAAAAGAATCTACAGGCAGGAAATTCCACATTAAAGTCAAGGGTTCTAACAAGGACACTGTGACAGTGGCAGGAGAGGAGGGTGACAACTCCCCCAAAGAGGTACCATGGGAAACAGCTTTGAAAACCACAGTGGTCGACATGGAGGTCGGGGAGTTTCGGGGCCACAAGGTCTCCGTGTGGGACCTGCTCCACTCCCAGTATATCCCTGAGGAGAACAGGAAGGAGCTCCTGGAGCTGTACGAGGCAGGGGAGTTGACCCTGGAGCAGGTGAAGACCGTCGTCAGCACCATTGTGACCAAGGCAGCGGCAGCGAGAGCAGAGCAAACGTCACCTGTGGGTGGTCCTGGGGCAGAGGCGACTGGCACAGAGGCTGAGCCCACCTCCCTGCAAGGGGACAGGGCCTGGGAAGAGACCCTGAAGGCCACCACAGTCGAGGGGTCGGTGGGTGAGTTTCAGGGGAGGCAGGTCTCCCTGTGGGACCTGCTCTTCTCCGACTACATCCCTGAGGAGAAGAGGCAGGAGCTCCTGGATCTGTACCAGGCAGGGTCATTGGCCTTGGAGCAGTTAATGCTTGTTGTCACCACTCTCATTAAGAAAAAAGAATCTACAAGCAGAAAACTCCACATTAAAGTCAAGGGATCTAACAAGGACACTGTGACAGTGGCAGGAGAGGAGGGTGACAACCCCCCCGAAGAGGAACCGTGGGAAACAGCTTTGAAAACCACAGTGGTCGACATGGAGGTCGGGGAGTTTCGGGGCCACAAGGTCTCCGTGTGGGACCTGCTCCACTCCCAGTATATCCCTGAGGAGAACAGGAAGGAGCTCCTGGAGCTGTACGAGGCAGGGGAGTTGACCCTGGAGCAGGTGAAGACCGTCGTCAGCACCATTGTGACCAAGGCAGCGGCAGCGAGAGCAGAGCAAACGTCACCTGTGGGTGGTCCTGGGGCAGAGGCGACTGGCACAGAGGCTGAGCCCACCTCCCTGCAAGGGGACAGGGCCTGGGAAGAGACCCTGAAGGCCACCACAGTCGAGGGGTCGGTGGGTGAGTTTCAGGGGAGGCAGGTCTCCCTGTGGGACCTGCTCTTCTCCGACTACATCCCTGAGGAGAAGAGGCAGGAGCTCCTGGATCTGTACCATGAGGGAACAGTCACCATCCAGGAGCTGCTCAGCACCACCAGCAGCCTCATGAATGACAGCCAGGAGAGGCACCTTGCGGCCCTTCCACCCCAGACCGTGGATCTCCTGCGGTCTGAGGGTTCCTACATCACGTTTGGGCCGTGCCAGGAGCGGAGAGTGTCAGTGTGGGAGCTCCTCTCCTCCAAGCAAGTCTCCGAGTACAAGCGCGAGGCCCATCTGGACACGTACGGCACTGGAGGTCTGACAGTGAACAAGATCACCATCACCACCACCGTCATCACAGGTCCCCAGAGCCAGAAGAGCCACCAGCGGCACCACTAACACCCACCCCTGGCAGAGGAGGGGGCTCAGCCCCCCTGGGCACCTGTGGGACTTTGCCCTCCGTGTCCCTCCGTGTGTCACTCTGGTGACAAACCACTGTGTGGAGCGTGATGGGTACCTGGTTAAACTCCTGCTGTCTCGACCACCCCTGTGCTGAGATTTCTTTTGCCCAGCAGAGCTTTCCTGGAGGGGTTCTGGGGGGTGCAGGAGCCTTGTGACTGCGCCCTGCACATACAGGCACTGAGCAAGGACAGGGAGATGTGGGGCTGGCACCCAAGTCAAGTGGGCTGGGGGGTACCCCGGGGGGGCAGAGACGCCAGTGAGGGCCTGTGTGCAGCACAACCCCCGCCCCAGGAGAGCTACAGAGGGACAGACACCCTGTGTTTGGGATATGTAGGACCTGCTGCACAGTGGGGACAGCACACGTGGCTGTGGTCAGTGGGACACTGAGCCCTGACCTGTCCCTTGGCTCTGCTCCACGATGGGGTCATGGGGGTCTCTGGGCTGCTGGATCTCATGGTACATGAGCACTGGGAGCCAGGGCTGTGACACCTGTGACACTGAGAGGCTGCCGGGGCACTCACAGGAGTGGTGATGCCTCCACAGGGCACGAGGACACTGCACAGAGGGCATGGGGTGCTGCTCCCCTGTGTGCCAGGGAACCCCAAATCCCTGTGCCTCTGAAGGGGTGTGTCTGTGTGTGTTTGTGTGTCTGTGTGCACTTGTGTGTGTCTGTGAGTGTCACACAAGGTTTGCTCTGGCTGTGACACTGTGTGTGTCACAGCTGCTGCCACTTGTCGGAAGGGTGGCCCTCAAACTGGTCAAGCCCTCAGCTGGCTCCAAGCCCTCAGTCCATACTTTAGCTCATCCAATTCCTCCAGCGGTGCCCCAGCTGTGCCTGTGCTTCTGCCAGGACCCCCAGCCCAACCCATGGCTGCCCTCTGCCACTCTCCAAGGCCAAGCTGCCTCCCCCCTGTGCCCACCCTGCCTGGTTTGGCCATGCCAGTCCCACCACGGCAGGGCCCATCCGTCCCCAGCCACCTGCAGTGCCACATCCCCTGGAGCTGTGGGAGCTTCATCCATCCTGCTGGAACTGCAGGAGATTCATCCATCCCCCTGGCACAGTGCCGGAGCCACAGTGAGTGTCCCTCACAAGGAGGGCTGGCGGGGGCCCTGGCTGTGCCCACCACAGCTCTGGGTGCCTCTGGAGAGGGTTCCACAGGCACAGAGCTCGGGAGCCACATGAGAGTGCTGGGAGAGCTGGGCACTGGTGCTGAATGAACAGTCCCATCCCTTCCACCCTCACGGTAAACGTGGGCAGCATCAGTCCTGGGTGCCACATGGAGCCCACGGCCCCGGGGAGGACCAGCTGCAGCAGGAGCAGCGAGCCCTGAGGAGTGGGATGGGGCACAGGGAGGGGCTGGCACAGGTTCCTACCAGACTTGACCCCCAGTCCCAGGGCCGAGGAGCTGCTCCAACAGCAGGAGCTCACAAAACACCCAACTTAGTGGTAATTTGGGTCTTCAGCAGGACAGGGACTTCTGAGACCTGTCCTTTCCACTCCACAGAGGGAATGAGGATGCTGGAAATTCCTAGGAAGGGAGCAGAGAGCAGAATTCCATGCCCTGAGGTGCTCATTGCCCCACCCCACTGTCCCACCCCACTGTCCCATCCCACTGTCCCATCCCATCGTCCCACCCTATTGCCCCATCTCCTTGTCCCAGCTCATCCTATTCCATTGTCCCATCTCACTGTCCCATCTTGTGAGGACTCAGAGAAGCACAAGAATGATGAGACACAGGAAAGGACAGGGAGGATGAGTGAACTTCCTGGATGGAAAGCTGCCCAAGGTGTCTGGCACAGCATCTGGCAGTGTGGGGATGTGCTCCGTGTCTATTCCAGCCCCAGGATTGTGGGTTACTGCCAATCCAGGACAAGGCCAGCTGAGGCTGGAGGGAGGAATTCTGCACGCTCTGGGTGGCTGAGCCTCTTGCACGATGTCCCGGGAGCCAAAGGTTCCTGCGGATTCACAAAGCATTTGGGGTAAGTCATGGAGGAAAACCCATCACTGAGTATGTCCCTTGTCCTCACCCCGTGCCACCAGTGGGGCAGACTGTGACACTGCAGGTCCTGCTGCGTCCCTGCTCCTGGCAGGAATTGGGCACCAACGTGTGCCACAGGCACTGGGGCACTCCGAGGGGTTGGGTGGTGTTGAATGGTGGGAGGGCAGCCTCTCAGCCGGGGTGGGGAGGGGTCTGCGGGGACTCGGTGCCAGCTCCAGCCTGCCCGAGGAGCTGGAAAGGCTCCCGGTGGCTCCCGGGGCCTCAGATTGCAATCCCACAGGAAGTGCTGAATCTCCAAAAAAGCAGCTGAAAGCAAACAGGACGCTGTGCGGGGCGAGAGCCGCATATATTTGCATAGTGAAAAGCTGGTTGCATAACAGAACAGCCCGAAGAGTCTCCGAACGCTCCCCGGGGACAGGGGGGGAAAGGAGGGCTCAGCCCGCCGCTCCATCCCTGCGGGAATGTCGCTCCACAGCGGATGCGCCGGGTAACTCTCGGCTTCGTGGGACAAGAGGGGGTGAGGGCAAGAGCCCCGGGACGGGACCTGACCTGCTGGGAAAGGAGCAGGAAAGCAGCGCATCCCTCGCTGTGCCCGCGGGCTGTGAGTGGAGGAGCAGGGGCAGAGCCCGCAGCCGCTTTTCCTGCTGGGCGAACACAGCATCACGGAATCATGGAATGGGTTGGGTGGGAAGGGACCAGACCACCCAATTCCAGCCCCTGCCACGGGCCGGGACACTTTCCACTAGACCAAGTTGCTCCAAATGCTGCGCAGCCTGGCCTTGAACACTTCCAGGGATGCTCTGGACAACCTGTGCCAGGGTCTCACCACCCTCACAGGGAAGAATTTCTTCCCAATATCCCATCTAAATCTCTCTTCTTCCCCCTTAAAGCCACTCTGCCTTGTCCTGTCACTGTTTGCACGGGCAAAAAGTCCCTCTCCAGGAACCTGTGGGGGCCACTGACCCTCACAAGGATGCCCCCGAGCTCAGGCCATGGTGCCAGCCAGGTCCATCAGCCCCTGGAGCCCCCCAGCCCACGCGGGCACAGCCAGGGTGGATTGGATCCAACATGCCAGGCTTGTTGGATCCCTGTGGCAGCACTTTTCCAGGAATCCTTCTGTGGAATGGGCAGTTCTGCTTCTGCTACAAACATCCTCCGAGTGTTCAGCCCCATTTCCTCACGTGCAAACCCCCATCAGCCGGAGCAGACCCGCTCCTGGTTCATGTTTGTCCCTGATAAGGCTGCCCTGGGCAATCTTATCTCTTGGCACGTCTGGCCTGCCGGAGCTGCTCCGGCTCTGCGTCCCCTCTGCGTTCCCTCACTTGTGTCTCTGCCCATTTTCCACAACGAATCCCTGTTTTTTGGCATGGTTGGTGCTCAGGCTGCACACAGCCCAACCCCTGGCACCGCCTGCCCCTCTGCGAACTCATCCTGGGGGAGCTGGGGACACACCATGGCCTCGTGGCCACGTTACCTGGGAGCCCACGTCCCTTCTGAGGCTGCTGAACTCACACTGGCCTTTTTCTCTTTAATCACTTCCAAACTGGGGCCGAATTCATGGCACAACTGTTGGCTCAGTGACTCCAGGGCATGACTGTGCATTCGGGCCCGTTCCTGATGGTCCCATGACTGTTCCTTCAGCCTCAATGTCACCTGTTCCAGCCCTCTGCTCTACCACAGCTCAGCTCACTCACCTCCCCTGGTATTTATTGACAGAGCCGTTGATG
Source organism: Anabacerthia variegaticeps (assembly GCA_035583185.1). Lineage (NCBI taxonomy): Eukaryota > Metazoa > Chordata > Aves > Passeriformes > Furnariidae > Anabacerthia > Anabacerthia variegaticeps. The sequence continues at coordinate 4,722,229 of JAWWEW010000069.1, forward strand.
AAAAATATTGAATTAATTTGGCTGTGAGAGCCCATGTCCCCTCTTACACTCCCCTTCCAGCACACTCTGGTCTCCGAGGGGCAGACAGGACATGGCAGTGTCTCTGTGCCACCTGGGCAGAATCAAGGCTGCCACAGGGCACAGAAGTTTCCCTTTTGCTTCACTGTGATCTGCTGGTGTGTGCAAACTGTGCTGGTTTGCCCAAACAGCACAAAGAGGGAGTTCAGCAATGGAGCCCCAGCGTGTCCCCAGCCCCAGAGGGGACACTGCCAGCAGCTTCACACCCTGTCTGTCACAGTTCTTCTCATGGAAGGTGTTGCTTTGAAGACAAAAAGGAAGAAACCAGCCTGTTATGGTGAAGCTTTGCTCCATTTTCCACTGGACTGGTTCCACTTCTGTGTCTTAATAATAAGCTCAGAAAAGTGTTTAAAGGCTGCTGGGACAGGGAACTCCCTCGCTGTGAACGCCCAGTCTGCGAACTCCTCACACAGTGACAGCCAAGGGAGGGTTTTCACCCCTAAGTCTCCAGGCTGGGTGCCTGGGGTGCCCTTCCTCCTCATCCTCATCCTCACTGGGTGGGAGAGACTCAGCCTGAAGTGTGTCATGAACTGTCCCCTTCTCACCTCACCAGGAACTGCCCATCCCGTCCCCCCCATCTCCAGAGTCCCCCAGGGTCGGTGTGGGGAGCAGGACAGGGGTCTGCCAGGGAATGGGACTCCTTCAGGGGGCCCTGGAGAGCAGCTGGGCCACAGAGGGAAGGGGCCTGAAGGAACCAGCAGATTTACACAGGAAGCCTGGAGAACAGGGAACACCCTGTCAGCCAAAAGCAGAATTCAGGACATGGAAACCCTGAGGATGGGGCCACCTCAGCCACCTGTGGCACTGGGTGTGCTGTCCCCACTGAGAGCTCTGCCTGCCACTGGTGAATGGGGCCAGGAGTTGGAAAACCCTGTCCAGGGCCCTGTGGAGCAGCTCCAAGCCCTCTGGCTGCTGCAGGAGTGGTGGCTGAGCAGCATTGGGGCCTGACAGAAACCAGGCGCGCTTTGTGCGTGACCAGCCACAGGCAACAGGCAAAATCCAACTGCCTGCCTCCAAAATCCAACTGTCTGCCTCCAAAATGCAACTGCCTGCCTCCAAAATGCAACTGCCTGCCTCCAAAATCCTGCCAGCTGTCTCCAAAATCCTGCCAGCCTGCTCCACAGCACAACTGGTCTCTCCCAAATACAACCATCCCGCTTCCAAAGACAATCAGCTGTCTCCAAAATCCAACTGTCTGGCTCTGGTGGGAGTGGCAGGACAGCTGCTGACAGTGCTCCCAGGGTCCTGATCCCCACCTCCCTTTGCCATCTCTGCCTTAGAATCACAGGATCATGAAATTGTTGAGGCTGGAAAAGCCTCTGAGGCCACTGAGTCCAACTGTCCCCTGGCACTGCCGAATCCTCCATCAACCCATGTCCCCAAGTGCCACATTCACAGGTGTGTTAAATGCCCCAGGAATGGGGACTCCCCTACTGTCCTGGGCAGCTCTGCACAGCCCTTTCCAGGAGCCTGTCCCACACCCTGTGGTCTGTCCCACACCCCGTGCTCTGTCCCACACCCCATGCTCTGTCCCACACCTTGTGCTCTGTCCCACACCCCGTGCTCTGTCCCACACCCCATGCTCTGTCCCACACCCCCTGGTCTGTCCCACACCTTGTGCTCTGTCCCACACCCCGTGCTCTGTCC
>JAWWEW010000069.1:4724053-4734417 GCA_035583185.1 Anabacerthia variegaticeps
CTTGTGCTCTGTCCCACACCCCGTGCTCTGTCCCACACCCCATGCTCTGTCCCACACCCCATGGTCTGTCCCACACCTTGTGCTCTGTCCCACACCCCGTGCTCTGTCCCACACCCCATGCTCTGTCCCACACCCCATGGTCTGTCCCACACCTTGTGCTCTGTCCCACACCCCGTGCTCTGTCCCACACCCCATGCTCTGTCCCACACCCCATGGTCTGTCCCACACCCCGTGGTCTGTCCCACACCCCGTGGCCGTGCTGTCACACCTGCAGTCACCCGGCCACTGCCCTGTTCACTGTGCAGCCTCTCTCCTGTCTCTGCCCCTGCCCCAGCATATCCCCCTGCTCCAGGAGGAGCCTTCCCGAGTGGATTCAGACATCCCATTTTAGCTGTGGCCAGATCCCCGTCCCCGCAGGCGCCCATGGCTCCCGTGGTCAGCCTCACCTCCGCCTCCACGCTGTGCACACGCTGGCTCCCTTCCCACTGCTGGAAGCACTTATGGAAGAGCTGGAGATGAATTTCCTGCCCAGCAGGAGCACAGGCAGGGCTGGACTAAGCAGGCTGAGCCATTCCCAAAGGCTGCAGCTCCTCTCCCAGCTCTGGATCCTGCCCTGTGTCCTGGGGATGCTCGGAGCTGTGAGAAGCACCTTCGGGAAGCTGCTCTGCCTGTCCTGGGATTGCTCTGATCCCAAGGCATTGGATTCCTGCTGATCTGCCCCCCCCTGAATTCACACACCTGAGTTCCCTGCTGACACCCGCGGGTCCCACACCCGCACAGGGGAGGCTGCAGGTGAGGAGATGCAGGACAGGGGATGCTCCAGCCTGGGGTGGGAACTCAGGTCACACAAACAGATCCCTGGGGATTCATGTGTCGGCCACGCTGGCCCTCAGAATCCATGGACAAACACACGGAGAGGGGCAGAGCAGTGGGGAGGTGTTTGTCAGCTCCACGCACCCAGTTTGGCACCTGAACCTTCAACCCCGACGCCGTGCAAGCTGCGCAACAACACGTGATGTCAGCACATCCCAGCCCCATCCATCAAACACGGATAAAAATAGACACACGCCAAGAGGGGCCTCCTGGCAGGGAGGAAGGGAATGAGACGGAGCTTCCCCCAGCCCTGGGGGACTCCAATCCCAGTGCCCTGCAAAGCCACTGCTCCCAGCGTGGGCTCAGTGCCATCGGGGGGTCCTGCTCCTCAAGGGGTGGTGGTCCCATGGCACAGCATTGCCAGGACCTTCCTGAAAACCTCAGGGCCTGCAGAGTGTTTTGGAAAGGGATAAAAGCAGACTGACTCTGAGAGGGCTCAAAAATGCCCCCAGACTCAGGCAATGTAAAGTCGGAGGGATCTATACGTGGGACCCACAGAGAGTACAGCGAGGAGCTCCAGGCTGGCTGCACGTCCCTGTGGGACAAACCCCTCCACTGCTCCATGCTGAGGAGCAGCTTTCAGACCCTCTGCACCCTGCCAGCTGTACTGGGACCCGTGGGGTCTCAAGGTCCCCAGTCCAAGCCCCGGTCCAGTGCCCTGGTCACCTGATGATGGGATGACACCACACAGGACCCCAGTTCCACCCCTTCAAGTCCCGCCTTGCCCAGGGATGGTGGAACAGGAATGGACCCTTCTCCCTTCCAGACAGTGGAGACAGAGAACTTGCCTCGAGGAGCAAATCCTCCCTGCTGGGCCTCCCACACACCAGAATCCTGGATGGAAACCAAAGCCTGAATACTAAAACCTGTAATCTCACTGCTGAGATCCCCAAACTGCTCAGCCAAGGGCCCTGGCCCAAGTGGAGGGACTGAAGGTGTTCCCGTGCTCAGGGTGGTGGAGTTCAGGGATGGAGGGGTTGAAGGCAGCATAGACCACCTGAGCTCTTCTGCCCTGCCAGCAGCATTCCCTCCTGGAGCCCTGCAGGGGAGACACCAGACCTTCTCAGGGTCCTGACTGCAAACTGGTGGTGGAAGGAGGTGAGACCAAACAGAGGGACAGGACAGAGTCTGGGACAAAAGGTCTCTGCAGCTGCCACAGAGCATGGGATTCCCAATGGAAACAGCCTTGTAGGGGCTGGTTAAGGAAACACAGCCAACCCCTGGGCAAGAGATATATGGAATCATGGAATTGTTTGGGTTAGAAAATCCCTCTTAGCCTATCAAGTCCAACCATTCCCCTGGCACAGCCAAGGCCACCCCTGCCCATGTCCCCAAGTGCCACATCCACAGGGATGTTCAGTACCCCCAGGGATTAGGACCCCTCTGCTGTGCCAGGGCTGGACAGCCCTTTCCAGGAGGAATATTCCCAGTATTCCACCTGACCCTTCCCTGGCACAACCTGAGGCTGTTCCCTCTCCTCCTGTCCCTGTTCCCTGGGAGCAGAGCCTGACCCCTCCCAGCTCCCCCTCCTGTCAGGGAGCTGCAGAGAGCCAGAAGGTCCCCCCTGAGCCTCCTTTTCTCCAGGCTGAGCCCCCCCAGCTCCCTCAGCCAATGCAGGTGCTGCAGACCCTTCCCCAGCTTCAGTCCCTTCCCTGGACATGCTCCAGCCCTTCCATGTCCTGTACTGGGAACCCAAAGCTGCCCCCAAGGATTGGAGGTGCCCCAGCAGTGCCAGCACAGGGTGGGTCTCTGCCCTGGGTCTATGGCCACATTGTGGCTGCTACAAGGCAGGTGCCATTGCCCACCCAGACCCTCCTGGGCACACCTGGACACACCTGGGCAGACTGGCAGGGTTGTGCTGTGCAGCCCCTGGCCCCAGACAGAGCCCTGGGCTCCAGGTGCAGGCTCAGAGCAGCCTGTGTGTTCCATGCTCCAGGGACAGCAGCCACAGGGCAGGAGTCAAGCACAGGGCAGGCTGTCCACACTTCCTGGCCCTCTGCTCCGTGTCAGAATTCCCAGCTGGAGCCCTGGGGAGCAGCTGGGGCCAGGCAGCTGCTGTGGGAGGTCACACTCAGCACGAGAGCACAGAGGCCACCAGGACAGAGCCCGTTTCTCCTGCCTGTGGATGATGTGGCAGTCAGGACAACCTGTGGAGGAAGGACCGTGTGACTCCTGCCTGAGAAGGAACAGGCAAGACAGACATTGCTGCTGTGTTTCCAGCAAAGGGAAGGTCATGGATGGGACACTGAGAGTGAGGAGGTGTGACATTGGGACATTGCACAGGGATGATGGGCAGTGAGGACACAGGAGATGGTCACTGCTGTGGGGACAGCCACTGTCTCTGCATCACCTCCTGTCCAAAAGAGCCAAGGGTCTCCCATACCAGGAATGCTGCACTCAGGGAATCCAAGTCTGAACAGATCCAGGGCCCAGTGAGCTCCTGCTGCTGAATGGGGTTTAGGCACCTCAAAGGGCCCTCAAGATTCCTGTAGGAGCTGCTGAGCAGGGCCAGACCAGGGGCATGGGGACCTCCAGCCAGGAGCGTGTCCAGCATGGGGGTGACAGCAGCAGAGATCCACAGAGAGCCTGTGAACACCAAGCACTTCCTCCCCAGACAGGCGGGAGCAGGGGTGGCATGGAAGCAGCTCCCCACTCTGATCCGAGCTCCCCGTATCCCTGTATCCTATCCTGGCACGTTCCAGAGGTGGATTCCGAGAGGAAGAGCACAGGGACCTGAGCAGGGACAGGGCTGTGTTTCACCAGCTGCAGCTCCTGGCAATCCCCAACTCAGAGCCTCTGGAGACAGAGGCTGCATCTGCGTCTCTCCTTAATAGCCCTCAATCAATTTTTCTCCCACAAATTTGCCTAATGGCTTTTAAAATCCCTTTAAAATCTACTTGGGCCAAGCAAACGCCCTGTGGCAGCGAATTCCGCCGTGTATCATCCACCAACACTCACCCCAAGGAATACACCGTGGAAGATTTCCCCCATCCATGTGGTTTACAGCTCCATGGGGCATCCTGAGGGCATCCCAGCTGCTGCTCCGTGCGGAATGACAGGCCTGGAATGAAGGGGCAGGGCAGATCTGCTGTATCTCACCAGTAAAGGAAAAGGGAGTCCTAGAAGGGAGGTGACAAGTGGAATGGTGAGGAACCGCTCCCATGTGCTGTCCCCACACTGTCCTCACTCCATCCGTGCATGTCCCTGGCTCAGGTGTTCTCTGAGCTGAGTAACTGGTTTCACTGGAAACCTCATCCACACCTCTGCACCCCTCCCAGTGCCACCAGACCCAGCGCTGGGGCTGAACTGCCCTGGACACTTTGGTGTCACTAGCAAATGACTCACTGTTGGCTCCATTTCTGAGAGGCTTTTGGAGGTGATGAAAGGCAGAGCTGGGTCTGAGCCAGTCCCAGGCACTGCAGGACGTGCCTTGGCCACATAATGTCTGTGTCCCTCCGGACCTTGGGGGGACACCTCAGCCTGGCAGTTTGTCTCATTCGTGTCACCAATTTGTTCATCTGGTCTTTGTCAGCATGGAGAAGGGAAGGCTCTGGGGATACCTTTGAGTCCCTTCCAGTGCCTAAAGGGGCTCTAGGAGAGCTGGAGAAGGACTTTGGACAAGGGATGGAGGGACAGGACAGTGGGGAATGGTTTCATACAGACAGAGGGCAGGGATAGATGGAATATTATGGAGAAATTCTTCCCTGTGAGGGTGGGCAGGCCCTGGCACAGGTTGCCCAGAGAAGTTGTGGCTACCCCATCCCTGGAAATGTCCAGGGCCAGGTTGGACAGGGCTTGGAGCAATCTGGGCTAGTGGAAGGTGTGTGTGCCCATGCCTGTCCTTCTGTGTCATGGTGCCAGAGGGAACTGGCACTGGATGAGGATGGAAGTGGTCACAGGAGTGCCACAGGGGCCTGTGGAGCCACAGCAGACGGGACAGACACCTGGGTGTGGTGTGTGGTTTATGTTTGCTTCCAACCCTTTTATTCCTTGTCCTTGAATATTCCCAGAAGAACTTTTGCCTTCACAGTGATAAGAACCAGAGACTGACTTCCCTTCCAGCCCTGTCTGGCAGGCCTGGGACAAGGTCACCCACTGTGGGAGCACCCACTGTGGGGCACCCGGCACAGACACGGAGCAGGGCAGAGCAATGGGGGCGGAGAGGGGTCCCTGGAGGGGGCTGTGGCCTGTGGGTGACGATGGGGTGTGACAAGGCCAGCACAGTGACAGGCTGTGACACTGACACGCTGCCTCACAGTGACACTGAGAGCTGACAGCAGGGACTTACCCGGGTGGGCTCAGGCACAGGGACAGCACCGGGCACTGTCAGAACCACGGGGCTGTAGCTGGTGGCACCAGTTACCCTGGTGCCATGGCCAGAGCAGCCCAGTGATGGCCCACACCAGGAAATGCTTCTCCCGTGCCAGGGCCGGGATGTTGTGCAGGATACCTGGTGTGCACCATCCGTGTCACCTCGCCCAGATCCGCCCTCGCTGTGGTTCCCTCGGTCAGCCAGAGCTGCCAAAGGAGCCACAGGCTGGAGGGGGAGGACATCACCCAAACCCAGCCAGGCGCCGGTGTGGAGGGAGGGTGGGACAAGCAGTGGTCGGGATAGAGTAACCGGAGACGGCCAGAAAGGAGAAAAACATCCAACCAGCCAGAGACTTGCCAAGGGAATGAAAACATCTGCCCGGCGCTGGGTGGGGGCTGGTGCGGCCGTTTTGGGGTAGCCAGGGCCCGGGGAGGGGTCCCGCAGGGGTGCAGCCCCCGGCACCCCGTGCGGAGCAGCGGCTGCTCGGGAAGATGCCACGGTGGCCGCGGGCGAGCCCGTCCAGGGACGGGCTGAGAGGAGCAGGGGAGCCCCCCGGGACGGGGCTGGAGGGGGCGGTGGCCGGGGGGAGGCTGGGCAGGGAGGGGCCAGCAGGGTGGGACACGCCCGGGAACGGCGCTCCGAGGGGTGGGACGAGCCCGGGGGTCGCGGGTTGGGGGGCGGCACCGGGTCCTGCGCGGGGAGGGGGCGGTTTCGGACACACATCGGGCGGCCCCGACGGTGGAGCGGAGCGGCCCCGGGGCGGGCTGAGCATCCTGGGCCCGGGGTGCGGGAGGTGCGGGAGGTGCGGGAGGTGCGGGGGGGCGCGGGGGCCCCTCCCGACGGGGCGGGGCGAGCGGGGCGGCCCCGCACGGCGGGGCTCGGTGCGGGTCGCTGCGGTTCCGCTTGGGTCGCTGAGGAGAGGCGAGGCGAGGCGAGGCTCCGTTCCGTGCCCGTCGGCTCGGGGTCGTTCCGCTCGGTCCGGCGCGCATCGGCTCGGCTCGGCTCGACGTGGGTGAGAGCGGCTCGGCTCGGAGCGGACCGGAGCGGACCAGAGCGGAGCAGATCGGCACAGCGCGGCTCGGCAAAGCACAGCTCGGCTCGGCATAGCTCAGCACAGCTCGGCTCGGCTCGGCACAGCTCAGCACAGCTCGACTCAGCACAACACAGCACGGCTCGGCGCAGCTCAGCTCAGCTCGGCACTGCACAGCTCGGCACACTCGACACAGCTCAGCTCGGCTCGGCTCGGCAAAGCACAGCACAGCACAGCTCGGCTGGCGGCGGGGATGGCGGTGCCGGAGCCGGACGCGCGGCTGGCGCAGGAGAAGGAGGAGGAGAGCGAGGAGGAGAGCGAGGTGCTGGAGGAGAGTCCCTGCGGCCGCTGGCAGAAGCGCCGCGAGCAGGTGGGAGCCGGGCGCGGTGGGAATGGCAGGGGACCAGGGTGCCGGAGATGGATGGGGACGCCGGAGGATGTGGATGCCGGGGGATGGAGATAGTGACGGGGATGGGGACGCCGCCGGGCCCTGCGGGGCCCCGGGCTGTGCGGGGCGCCCAGCGCAGCTCCTCGTTCCCGGGAACCCACCGCGGGGACCGGGGCGGCCGCAGCCCCCGGGCAGGTTCAGCGCGGAGGGACCCGGTCAGTGCCCGCAGGTGCCCAGGGCAGGGCGATGGCCGCGGCCGGAGGGCGATGCCGACAGCGGCTGCGGGGGTAGCGAGTCCCGGGGGGCGCCCGGAGGCGCGGGGAGCTCGGTGCAGGGTGCCCCGGTGCGGGGAGCCGGGTTCGCCGTGCCCCGGTGCGGGGTGTGCCGGTGCGGGGAGCCGGGCTCGCCATGCCCCGGTGCGGGGAGCCGGGCTGTCCGTGCCCCGGTGCGGGCTGTGCCGGTGCGGGCAGTCCGTTTGCAGCTTGTGTGGTGCGGGGACCAGGCTCGCCATGCCCTGGTAGGGGCAGCCAGGCTCATCGTATCCCGGTCCAGGGGGCTGGTGACTGGGGGGTACCCAGCGCAGGGAGCCGGGCTCGTTGTGCCCCAGTGCAAGGTGCCAGGTGCGGGGAGCCAGGTTCATTGTGCCCCATTGGGAGGGCCCGGGAGCTGAGCTCACCATGCCCTGGTGGGGGTAACCCTGGTGTAGGGAGCCAGGTATGGAGAGCCAGGCTCCATTTCGGGGACCTGAGAGCTGGGCTCACCATGCCCTGGTGAGGGAAATGCTGGTGTGGGGAGCCGGGATTCATTTCAGGGGCCCAGGAGCTGAGTTCCCCATGCCCTGGTGCAGGAAGCCCCAGTGTGGGTGGGGATTCAGGTGCGGAGAGCTGGGGCCCTGGAAATGGGCTCATCGTGCTGTGGTGTGGGAAGCTCTGGTGCAGGAAGGCAGGTGTGGAGATCCAGGCTCTGTTTGAGGGGTCTGGGAGCTGGGCTCGCCATGTCATGGTGCAGGAAGCCAGGTGTGGGGATCCAGGCTCTGTTTCAGGGGTCTGGGAGCTGGGCTCGCCGTGCCATGGTGCAGGAAGCCCCGGTGTGGGGAGCGGGGCAGTCCCAGGCACATCCCACACCAGAGGGCTCTGATGCCTGTGGGACCAGCCGTGCTGGGCTGCCCAGAGCCATCCCGAGGGGCTGCCAGAGCCAGTGCTGAGCCTGGGCCCGGAGGGTTTGGCTGGGCTGGGTGCTGGAGCTGTGCCTGGTGGCAGCGGTGCAGGTCACAGGATGGTGACCCCGGGGTGCTGGCCAGGCAGGGCAATGCTGTAGTGACAGGGCTGGTCCCAACAACCCCACCGGCCCCAGGGCTGGACAACCCAGTTCCTCCTCTCCAGGAAAGGGGCTTGGTTCGCTTCAGCTCATTTTCCCAGGCCAGGGCTCAACATTAGGATCATTTCCACCGACAAAGGAGACAGAGTCTCCCTGGCTCTGTCAGGACATCCAGGAATGAGGACCAGAGTCAGCGGGTGAATCCTCACCCCAGGCAGGGGTGGGACAGCACTGAGGGACAGACAGAGGTCACAGGCACTGTCACCTGTTTATCTTCCATTATCTCCCTCCTCCCCCATTAAGGACCTGGCCCCAGCACTGGGCTCTGCCTTAGGCTACATTTCCCAGGCCGAATTCCCAGGCTGGGCTTTGCCAAGACCTTGATAACCTGTTCCTGTCTGATAACTTGCTCCTGTCAGTGCTGTCAGCACCTGCCCTTCTGTCCCTCGGTGCTGCCAGGTGCTTCCACACCCACACATCCTCCTCCCATCCCTGTTCTTTCTCCCTTTTGCCCTCTGACAGACACCTTCCCTACTCCAGGGTGCACCTGCCTAACCCTGACCCCCATGATAAAGACATTGAGGGGCTGGAGCATGGCCAAGACAGGAATGGAGCTGGGGAAGGGGCTGGAGCATGGCCAAGACAGGAATGGAGCTGGGGAAGGGGCTGGAGCATGGCCAAGACAGGAATGGAGCTGGGGAAGGGGCTGGAGCAGCAGGAGCAGCTGAGGGAGCTGGGGGGGCTCAGCCTGGAGAAAAGGAGGTTCAGGGGGGACCTTCTGGCTCTTTGCAACTCCTTAACAGGAGGGGGGAGCCGGGGGGGGTCAGGCTCTGCTCCCAGGGAACAGGGACAGGACAAGGGGAAATGGCCTCAAGTTGTGCAAGGGAAGGTTTAGGTGGGATATTGGGAAAATTCATTCCATCTCTTCTGACCCAATGTCAGTGTTTAATGATGAGGATTTCAACACTAATTCAGCACAGGAGTTTTCAGGGGCTGGAACTGGTTTTTTTTTGGGGGGTGAGGGGTGTTTCATCCCTCTGTGCAGGTGTGGGAGAACTGGAACCCCCTGATGCCCTCTCCATGCAGGTGCTTTGGTAGCTGTGCCGTGCTCTGTCCACAGGGATTTTTCTGCCAGAGCAGTGGGAAGGGTGGGTTGGCTTTTCCAAGGCCAGGACATCTATTTAGGAGCAGCAGGAAGGCTCCTTGATTGCAAAGTGGAGGAAGTTTTATGTAGAAGAGCTGTGTTTGTGTGATTTCACAGCTGCCTCGTGACGTGCAGGAAGGGACTGAGCACAAGCAGCCAGTGCTGCCTCCTCTCAGGAGCTGCTCAGCACAGGCTCCAAGTGCCCTGAGCACTCCTGGGCTTTGCATCAACAGGGATCTGCCCTCACTGTCCTGAAGATTCGTTGTAATTGTTTACCCTCCCTAATTTGGTCTGGCCAGAAGGGCTGAGCCCTGTGTTGGGAGCTGGAGAGCTGACAGGGCACAGAGAGGTGCCCCCTTGACCTGGGGGGCTCAGCAGAGTCTCAGTTTGGAGAAAAGGGGGCTGAGGGGGGACCTTCTTGCTGCCTACAACTTTCTGATAGGAGGGGGGAGCCGGGTGGGGGTCAGGCTCTATTGCTGGGGAACAAGGGACAGGACAAGGGGAAATGGCCTCAAATTGTGCAAGGAATGGTTTAGGTGGGATATTGGGAAAATTCCTTTATGGAAAGGGTTGTCCAGCCCTGGCACAGGCGTGGAGTCCCCATCCCTGGGGGGATTTAACATTCCTGTGGATATGGCACTTGGGGACATGGGCAGGGGTGGCCTTGGCAGTGCTGGGGGAGCAGTTGGACTCAGTGGTCTCTGAGGGCTTTTCCAACCCAACCCATTCCATGATTCCCTGTTTCCATAGGCTGAGAATCAGGGTAAGATGCACTAACATGTACATTAGTGATGAGTGCACAAGAACTGGCCCTTGTTTTCATACACGGTGCTGGGGGGTGTTACTGCATCCCATGCCAGGTACGGTCAGGGACCTGAGCACTGTGCTGGGCCTGCCCCTGCCCCCCGAGGAATAAATCCTTTCCTTTCACAGCCTCCTGTGCCTGTTTATGATTATTTATTCCCAAGGGACCTGCAGTCACAGGCAGCCACGAGCAGTTCAGGAAATAGAAGCACTTACAGAAGGTGTGAGGAGAAGCTACATAACCCCTGTGGAGTCACTCGGCCCCAATCCAGCCCTGCTCTGCCCCTCTCAGAGCCCCCCTGCCCAGCCCAGCCCAGCCCTGCTCTGCCCCTCAGAGCCCCCCAGCCCAGCCCAGCCCAGCCCTGCTCTGCCCCTCAGAGCCCCCCAACCCAGCCCAGCCCAGCCCTGCTCTGCCCCTCTCAGAGCCCCCCTGCCCAGCCCAGCCCAGCCCTGCTCTGCCCCTCTCAGAGCCCCCCTGCCCAGCCCAGCCCAGCCC
>JAWWEW010000069.1:4752329-4765044 GCA_035583185.1 Anabacerthia variegaticeps
CCCCAGGGTGTCCCAGTGCACCCCTGGATGTTCCCAGGACCCCCAGGGTGTCCCAGTGCACCCCAGGATGGTCCCAGTACACCCCAGAGCATTCCAGTTCCCACAGGGTGTTCCCAGTATCCACAGGGTCTCCCAGTGCATCCCAGTACCCCCCAGGATGGTCCCAGCCCAGGCTCATGCAGTCATGGAATGAAGTTGGATGGGATCACTGGAGGTTTGGGATGTCCCAGCCCCTCCCGCCCCGGCAGGGCAGGAGCAGTGGGAGCCAGGCCCTGTGTGGGGTGGGATCTTCCATGGCCTGATCCCATGTCCAGGCACTCTGGAATAAACCCCAGGGTGTTTTCCTGTGGTCCAGTGAAATTTCCCATGGATGGGGATCAGAATTCCTGGCCTGCCCAGAGAACGGGGACTGGAATTCCTGCCCACGCTGGAATTCCCTTTCCCTCCCAGGTGACAATTTGGGAGCACAAGTCCCTCTCGCCACAATTGGCTGTTAAATCCCCTTCAGTGGCCCACACTCCCAAAATCCTTTATAAAACTCCTGGGATCTGGGAATTCCTCTTGGGTTTTCCTCATCCTTGTGGCTCCTCCACAGTGGGGACAAGAGACCCCAGGGCCGGACAAGGCACCAGCTGAGCCCTGATGAGGCTCCTTTTCCTGGATCCACCTGGGAGGGACATCTGGAGGGTCATTCCAGAGCTGCACTTCCATCCCCAGGCACAGAGCAACAGAATCCCGGGATGGGCTGGCATGGAGGGACCTCACAGACACCCCGGTGCCACGGGCAGGGACAGCTCCCCCAATGCCAGGGGGCTCCAACCTGCCCTGGGCCATTCCAGGGATGGATCCAGGGGCAGCCACAGCTTCTCTGGGAATTCCAGCCCAGCCAGCAATCCCTTCCCAATATCCCCCTAACCCTGGGAAGCCATTCCCTGGGGCCTGGCCCTCCATCCCTTATCCCAAATACCTCTCCAGCTCTCCTGGGTTCCCTTCAGGCCCTGGAAGGGGGCTCTCAGCTCTCCCTGGATCCTTCCCTTCTCCAGGGGAACATTCCCAGCTCCGGGGACTGGAGCCGCTGGAGAAGAACCAAGAGAAAGGACAGGGCGGGGACACCGGGACGGGATCACGGGCAGCGGGACGGGGACATTTCACTCCGTTCCCAGCACACGATCCCGCTCCGCCGTCCCGGGGCTCATCCAGCACCTCCCGGTGCCCGCGGCTCTTCCACCCGGCTTCGACCCAGGGCCGGCCGGTATCAGCGGGGCCCGCTTTATCCGCGTTTCGCCCGTTTGGTCTGTGTTTATCCCGTTTGATCCGTCACGGCCCGGGCCGTGCCCGCACCACCGGCAGCTTTGGACCTCCCGGAGGCACCCGGCGCTGCCGCCTCCAGCCCCAGCGCCCCAGCCCCGACCCAGAGGCGCTGAGGCCGCATCAGGCGAGCCGGGGACCAGCAGAAATGCCCGGGGATCGCCCCCCGAGCCCCCGCGGACCCCTCGGACCGGGTCGGGCCCGTCCGGTCCTGGGCGGCGCCATCTTGGCACCCGCTGCGGTCACATGACCGCTCGCCGAACTCTCGCGAGACTTTCTCCCGCGAAGAGCCGCCCCCCCCTCCCGTCTCGGCTCTCAGTTTCCCGCGCGCGCGCCCCGGAGCTCTCGCGAGATTCGCGCGCCGAGCCGGGGAGGACAAGATGGCGGCGACAACGACGATGGCGCTGGTGAGGGAGCGGCGGGGCCGGGCCGGGCCGCGGGGGCTCCTCACGGCGCTCCCGCCGCACCCCGCGGGCAGCGGCAGCGGCACAGCAGAAGGGAGGGGAGGGAAAGGAAGGGGGGGCCGGGCCGACCGCAGAGGGGGCCGCGCCTGAGCCGGGCCCGCGCGTGAGGGGCGGGGGCGCCGCGCTCTGAGGGGCCCTGAGGGGACGGGGCTGGGGCTGCCCCGCGCTGAGCTCCCGAGCCTCCCTCCCGCAGCACGGGCAGCGGGGGCGTCGCTTCCCTCGTCCCGGCCGGGAGCGGCGATGGGATTCCCGGGAATGGGAATGGGATCCCCGGGAACGGGAATGAGCATCCCCGGGAACGGGAACGAGAATGGGATCCCCGGGAAGGGGAATGGGAATGAACATCCCCGAGGGCAGCAGGGAGTGAGAATGGGCATCCCCGGGGGCGGCAGGGAACGGGAATGGTATCCCCGGGAACGGGAATATGCATCCCTCGGAATAGGAATGGGCGTCCCCGGGAAAGGGAATGGGAATGAGCATCCCCGGGAACGGGAATGTGCATCCCTTGGAATAGGAATGAGCATCCCCGGGAACGCGAATGGGATCCCCGGGGGCGGCAGGAACGGGCGCGGGCATCACCCTTCGAGGGGTGCTGGTTTGGGGCCGGTGTTTCCAAGCCCCCCTATTGAGCGGCTCCTTTTGGGGCCGGTGTTCCCAAAGCCAGTCGTTTAAGCGCTCCTTTCTGAGCTCGTGTCCCCAGATCCGCGGGGACTGAGTGGGATAGAAATTCTGTGCGCGTTCTTGGGCGGTTTTAGAGCTTTCCTGGCCGAGGGGCTGGTACGAGGGAGCAGGAGAATGCGGGGTTTCCATTGCTGTATTCCAGGGTGGACCCCAGGAAGTGCCTCCTTGGGGCTGCCTGGCTTGTTCTTGACTCCCTGGGAATTGTGGGCAGTGGGAATACGGAGCCCGCGGGTGCCGGGACTCAGGGAAGGGGCCTGGGGACACCTGGGAGGGGGGGCTGTTCCCTTGGGAATCCCCAGATCCCCGGGGATACACGGGCACTGGGGCACAGCAGGGATGTGTTGGTGGGTTTGTTTCCTGCACCCCCCTCGCTGCTCTCGTGGGAAATGTGGGATTTCCCGAGGGAACAGCTCCGGTTCCAGAGCTGCTCTGCCTGGCTCCAGGGGGCTGATTTGGGTCCCTAAGTAAGTTGGGTGTCTTGGAATTCTTTTGGGGAATTCACAGGTGTACGTGGGGAGTAAATAGAAATTACTCTCTCTCTCTTTCTTGTCTCATCTTTCCATAATGGGCTGGATTAGGAGGTTTCCCAGGCGAATGCTGGGAATGAGGGGGCAGGTTTGGAGCCCGTGGGGTGTGTGGCTGCCTCTGAGAGCCAGGATTCAGCTCTGCTGTTTAGGGGGTGTGTTTGCCCAGCCTGGAGCAGGTGATGAACTTCCCTGGGGGGTTTGTGAGGTCCAGGGAAGGTCCATTCCAGACTCCCCACGTTTCCTCTTTCCTTCTGATCCAAAGGGTTTGGAAAACAAACCCTGAGATGTTTGTACCGGTTCATTGCTCTTGGGCCCTGCCCCAGTCAGTGGAGGTTTGTGCTGTGGGACAGAGGGAGGCCCAGGGAATTGTGCACAGAATTCCTTGGGAATCTCTCCCTTCCCTGGATGGTACCTGTTGGTGTTGGCAGTGGATTCATCTGTTGGAAATGAACTGGTTGCTTGTGTGCTGAAGGAATCTCAGCAGTCAGCCCTTGTTCCCTCACATCTCAGACTCCTCTGCCAGTGCCCCTCGTTCCTTCTGCATCCCTAAATCCCAGTTGGGATTGTCCTTCCCTGCAGGACAACATGTGGTCTCTGCTGGGAACTTCCATGACAGGTTTTGGCAGCCACAGGGAAGTTCCCTTGGCTGGTCTGTGCAGTTTGGGTGAAGTCCTTTGGGAGCCTGACAGGGTCAGTCAGGGAATTTTGGAATCCCAGCCTGGTTTGGAATGGGAGGGATCTTAAATCTCACCCCGTTCCACCCCCTGCCCCGTCCCTGGAAGTATCCAAGGCCAGGTTGGACAGGGCTGGGAGCAGAAAGTGTCCCTGCCCAGGGCAGGAGGAGGGACTAGATGGGCTTTAGGGGCCCTTCCCAGCCCAGCCAGTCCATGGTGCTGGAGTCATGAGAGCCCTTGACTCGTGAGGTGCTGCAGGAACAGCCCTTTTTGGGAGAATTTGATCCCTGCCCCTCTCTGGGAACACATGTGGGATATGCCATGTGATCTGAAGTCTCCCTGCACAAGCCAGCAGTGCTTTCCCAGCTAGGAAAGAGCATTCCCTGGAGCTGCTGGGAAGCTGCTGGGCAGGAAAGGTCACCATGCCCAGAGGGGCTTCCAGAGCTCCTGCTGAATCCACAGGGGCTTGGATGGTCAGCAGGGACACACTGCTGAAACAAAGGTGGCTCTGTACACCAGAAGGGTCTTTCCTGGCCACTCACGTGCTGTGGAGGAATTCCCACATGGAAAGGGTGGTCAGGCATTGGAAGGGGCTGCCCAGGGAGGTGGTGGAGTCCCCATCCCTGGAGGTGTCCAGGGGATGCCTGGACATGGCCCTCAGGACTCTGTGTTGGGACGAGGCAGGGCTTGGTCACAGTGTGGACTCCGTGGTCCTGGGGGGCTTTTCCAGCCTCAGTAATCCCAGGATTTGGTGCTGCTCAGTCGTTTGTGTGACAGGCCCTGAGGTGATGCTGCTCCAGCCTCTGCTGGGGGGAGTGTGGAAATGCTGCCATGAATTCCTGGCCCAGTCCCTGGCAAGGCAGAGAGGGGCCGTTGTGTTTGTGCCCAGCCTGTTCCCGGGACCTGTTATCCCGAGGTGCCAGGAAACAGGGAAGCAGCATTCCAGGCTCTCTGAGCAGGGGGCTGGAAGCTGGGATGGGTTTGCACCCTGTGCTGCTCTCCAGGGAGTCTGGAGTGACAGGGGATAGTGGTGTTCCTTGGGAAATGCTCTGTGGTGAGGGACAGGGGCTGGGGAATTCCTGTGGGAGCTGTGGGTCACTCCTGGGTTCCTCCCAGGGAGAGGTGTGGTGGCAGAGCCTGGTGCCAGCAGTGCCCGGGTGTTCTGGGCACTGCCAGGTCACTTCAGCTGTGGCTGTGCCAGAGCTGGGATGTTCTGGAGCAGTTTTTGGGAGCTGTGCCTGTTAATGAGCTCTCATACGTAAATTACATCAAACGCAGATATGTTTGGGATTGATTTTGGAGAATCTCAGCAGGTTGTGATCCATGGAGTGGCTTTTTCATTGTAAATAGTTACATTTGTCATCCCTTCACTCTGTTCTCCTCCCAAGTGTCCCAGCTCCTAAACTGGAATAATTGGGGTTTTAAAGCTGGAGGAGATGGGAGCAGCAGTGGGAAAAGGGGATGTGGGCTCTGAAACACGCTGGGGAGAGCTCTGGTCTGGCTCAGTGTGGGAGGGGACAGAGACAGCGGGTGACAAACAGGGCTCCAGCCAAGTGGCAAAGGACAAGAAGGATTTTTGAAATTGTTGGATGTTCCACAATCAAAATAAATCTCGGGGATGATGGAACCTTCCTGTACAGCCAGATCAGCATTCCTGGCTCTCGGAGGAGTCTCCTGGAGACACGGCCAGTGGTGATGGTGGCACTGCTGGGCACGGTTGGACTCGGTGGACTCAGAGGCTTTTCCAGCCTCAGCCATTCCAGGATTCCATATCACTGTGCTGATCCTGTTTCCAGTCTGAGAGTGGCCTATGGAACTGTGGCTTTGTGCTCTGGAGTTCCCCACTTTGCAGTTGCAGCCACTTCTGTTCCATGTCAGCTCCCTGTTGGTGCCCTGGTGTCCCTCACCCTTGTGTTCCAAGGACTTCTGAAGGGATTAGGGAAGAACCTGCAGGTGTGGATGGTGCTCAGACACCCAGAGAGCAGGAATATGTGTTGGGAGGGTTTGGTTTGAGTCTGCCCTGTGTTCATTGATCCTGGGAAATGCTCCCAACCCCCCTGGAACACTGAAGGCTGCACCAAACCTGGAGTCTCCCTGTTGCTGTAAAACAGAGTCAGAGGATCAAGGACATATCCCAGAATCCTGAGACGGGTCAGATGGGAAGGGGAGCTGTGGCTGCCCCATCCCTGGAAGTGTCCAGGCCCTGGTTGGAGCGACATGGGATAGTGGAAGGTGTCCCTGCCCATGGCAAAGGTGGAGCTGGATGGACCTCAAGGTCCCTCCAAACCATTCCATGAGTCTGTGGTTTGGGAAAGTTTCAGACAATGTTTTAAAAAGGGAACTTGGGAAATGACAGAGCTGGGAGAGGAACATTGATGGGGGCATGGGGCAGTGGAACTGTCGGGAGGATGGAGATGATGTGAGCCAGGATTGGGGATTATCCCATTGTCTGTTCCCTGGAAACACGGTGATTGGGGAACTCTGTAAGTGCCTAACACCTCCATTGCTTTGTGGGATTGCTGGGGTGGCTCTTCCTGCAGGGAGTGAGGGGGATATGGGCTGGTTTTCCTGACTCACCAACAGGTTTGGGAAGGGTTTTCATCCAGCTGTGACATTGTGATCTGAAGTGCTTTGGGATTCTGGGCAGGAAGGGTGTCCTTCTGTGGGGCCAGTTTTCCATGAGCACTTTGTTTCCTCAGGGGACGGAGTCCATTAAGATGGAAAACGGGCAAAGCACAGCAGCAAAGCTGGGGCTGCCTCCCCTCACCCCAGAACAGCAGGAAGCTCTCCAGAAGGTGAGTAAATCGGGGGGGAATTTGCTGGTCGGGCCTGGGTTGGTTTGTTGGGGGAGTTGTTTGTTGGATTTAATGAGCCTCTGCCATGGTGGGGCTAAAGGGAACAGGGATCTGTGTGGGATCATGGCCCTGTTGGGGGCTCCCGTGGTCATGTTTGTGCCCAGGAATTGCTTGCTTTGGCCTGGAGTTGATGGATATTTCTGGGAGCATGATGGGATTCATTGTTGGGGCTGGGAGAGCGGTTTTACTCTAAGAAATAAATAAGATCAGAAGTGTAAATCACCTGGGAACTGTGAGCTGGTGTGTGAGGGCCACAGAGTCCCTGAGGAGCAGCCGGTGCTCCACGAGCGTTGGGATTGGGACTGGGATCTGCTCCAGCTGGCCTGTCACTGCCCATCCCAGAGCACATCCAGAGTATCCGTACACCCTGCTGCCCTTCCTGGGGTGTACAGAGAGCCCCAGTAGCACCATTCCAGCCCATTCCCACTGGGGCAGTTCCATCCAGCTTGTTGGACCCACCCCACACAGCCAGGGAGAGGGACTAGGGCCTCCTGCCCATGGTCCTGCTGGGATGAGCAATGCCTGAAAGTGGGCACAAGGGAAAGGGAAACACTCCCAGGGAATGTGGGAGCTTGGGATGGGTGTGCTGTGTCTGGGGAGGCAGGGAAAGCTGTGTCCTAGGGAGGCTCCATGTGGGGAAAGCTCTGTCCTAGGGAGTCTCTGTGAGGATGTGCCCCTGCTGTCCCAGCTGCCTCTGTGTCTCCAGGTCTTGTTCCCTCTGGCTTTTCCATAGCTGCCAGATACAAACTCCCTGGTCTTCCAGGTTTCCAAAGCCTCAAATCCCTGGTTTAGAGCCTCCCATTCCCTGGCAGCTCCCAAACCTGTGCAGCCGTGGAGGTGGCTGAGTGTGTGTCCCTGAGAACAGGCACAGGAGAGCGGATGAGGGTTCCCTTGGTATGGAGTCTCCGTGCCAGCACTGCTGGAAGCTCCAGCTTTGTCAGACTGTGGGAGGACTGAAAGAAACCCTGAATGAGCCTCAAGTGTGCAGGAGGAGCTGGAGAGGAGCTGGGGAATTCTGTGAGCAGATCCAGGGCAGAGCTGGGATGTACAGGGAGCAGAGCCAGGGCAGAGCTGGGATGTTCAAGGAGCAGAGCCAGGGCAGAGCTGGCATGTACAGGGAACAGAGCCAGGGCAGAGCTGGGATGTACAGGGAACAGATCCAGGGTGGAGCTGGGATGTTCAAGGAGCAGAGCCAGAGCAGGGCAGGTGTGCTGAGCCAGGAGATCCCAATCCAGGGGTGTCCATGGGGAGGTGGAGGCCCTTCCCTTGTCTGTGCAGACGTTCTCTGGGAGGAGAGCACTGGAGGAGGCCGTGTCCCACCCTTGGCCCACCAGGTAAGGGGCTGTGGTGGGATGTGAGGGCGGAGGAGGGAATTCTGAGCTCCCAGTGCATGCTGCTCCCCTGCCCCTCGGGGCATCCCACTGTGTCCCAGGCTCCGAGGTGCTGTGGGCAGCGCTTAGGGCTGGAAGGTTCCAGAGTTCCGGGGAGCTGAGCTGTGGATGCAGGTGCTGTTCCCTGCCCCTACAGCCGCTCTTTGCCCGCAGGCCAAGAAGTACGCGATGGAGCAGAGCATCAAGAGCGTGCTGGTGAAACAAACCATCGCCCACCAGCAGCAGCAGCTCACCAACCTCCAGGTGAGACCCCCCCCGGGCCGCTCCCTCTGCCTCGTGCTCCCCCCGACACGGTGGAGTTCTCAGGGCCCTCGGAACCAGAGCACAGCCCCGAGCCTGCGGCTCACCAAGGCACCCTGACCTGCTCAAATTGCCCCCAAATTCTGCTCGTGCCAGGAGGAAATTGTTCATTCCTCTCCTGTCAATGGCCCTTCCTGAGGTACAGGAAGCCAAAGGCTTTACCCTGGGTTTCGCTTTCCTCTTATTAAGGTGGTGAAGCCAGAGAGGATCCTGGGAACAGTGTCCTGTCACCATCTCCTGTGCCTGAGGGAGGGTCCCCGCCATGTCCCACTCCTGCCCTGTTTCCCTCCCCTGCACCCAGGTGCTCTCAATTCCGGAGAAGTTCCGCTGGCTGTCCCTGCTCCTGCTGGAATGCCTGTAGCAGGAGAACCCTCCCCTGGGGTTTAACCTCCCCTCCTTCAGAGGCTTCTGGAACACGTCTGGCTGCCTTCACTGCAAGTCAGGAAGCCCAAAGTAAGGGCTCTGACCGAGGAATCCCTGTGGATGTGCTCCGAGGCCGCTCGGGGCTGTGCCTGGTTCTGAGGGTCTGCTCTAGTTGAGGGGCTCCTTTTAAACGCTGGGGGTGAACCAACGCCAGTGGTTGCAGAGGTTACTGTTGCCTTGAGTCCCCCCTGGGATCCCACCCTGCTTCCCGAGGCAGCGGCAGCAGCACAAGCCCACCCTGGCCTGGTGGGACCGGACTCGGCAGGGTCCCGGCGCCGGACAGTCCTGGGGACCAGGCAGTGAGGGCCGAGGAAGGAGAGGCCTCTCCGCAGGTGCCCCTGCGCCGCCGCTCTGCTTGAGTTTGTACAACAGCCGTAGTAATGCTCAGCTCCAACAGACTGAACTCTGTCTTTACTGTCTTTCAGATGGCAGCAGTGACAATGGGCTTTGGAGATCCTCTCTCACCTTTACAATCGGTCAATAGACATATTCACTTCTTCTGGGGCATTGTCTTAGTCAGGGCCTAGCGTGGGGACGTTCGTAGTGGTGCCAATGCTCTTGTCCGCGCCCAGCACAGCCCTCCCACATCCCCACCCGTACTGGACACGCCCAGGAGCAGAGCGAGGTGTCACTGCCCCGAGAAGACCCCAGGCTGTGCAGTCTGCGGGGACACTGGCACTCGGGGGCACAGACAGCTTTAGATTTCCACCAGTTCTGAACACACCCGTGCAATGGTGGGAGCTGCATTTCTAGGGATGCTGCAGTTCTGAGGTCCCGACCTAAAACTAACGGCCAAGGTAACGCACAAAGGGGCGACTTGTTGTGGAACGACCTCCCAGCGCCGGGGCCCGGCAGCCGCGGGGCCGGGGAGGGCCCGGGGCCTCGGAGGCGGCAGAACGTGGTGTAGCCCAGGTGCCACGCTCTCTTTATTGTGCATGGTCCAGACTAGGGGAATATGGCACACTCCGAGTGCAGCGAGAGCAGGAGGGAGGTGACAGAACCCAGGAGTGCCCAGAGAACCCGCGTGATCCTTTGGGCCGCTTCTAATGAGAGGCCACGAGGAGCCGAATGACCTGGGGTGATCCGTGCCCTCCTTTTTCCTAGAGGACAAAGTGCCCTGTAATTCCTCTCTGCACCCAGAGGTTCATTTGTAAATCCATTGGTAAATGCCTTCCCCCCATCCTGCTGGAACGTGGGATTTGTGCCCGGTGTCAAACGCAGCTGGAGGTTTGTTCTCCAGAGGAGAAGGGCACTGAAGGGACATCTCTGCTCTCCCTCCCTTGGCAGCGGGTGGTGTGGCAGTGAGGAGCCAGAGGGGATGCTCTGGGCAGGGGGTAGGTTTGGAATGGGCTGCATGGATTTGGCAGAGCTGGTGTCTGAGCCCTCGTGCCCAGGAATTCCCCCATCTGTGGAGCTGCTGCCTGACAGCAGAACTCCTGCAGTTTGGGGTTTGGCTCGTTCCTCCCAGCTGGGCACAGCTGAGGTGGTGGCACAGGAGAGGTTTAATGGCTCATTGTCCTCAGGGTGCAGGCTGTGACCCCTTTTCCTCAGGGAGTCAGAAGCTGCTGCTGGACTCAGCCCAGGAGCAGGAGTTGGATCATTGGGCCCTGGTGCATGTCAGAGCAGTCAGGATACCCCGTCCTCAGGAGTTGCTTCATCCCAGAGCCCACTGGGAATGCACAAAGTGGAAACAGTCTTTGGCCAACACTCTCCTGCAGCCAAGCCTCCCAGTTCTCTGGGAAGGCAGCACAACCTGAGCTCCCTGTCGTGGCTCTCAGGGCTTCCCGTGGGCTCAGTCCTCTCTCCATGTGTCCCAGCACAAGATTCCCCCTGCCTTCACCATTCCCTGACGTTGTATCCCAGCTGATGCTCTTGGTGAGGGTTGTGCATCCCCTGCCTCGGTTCAAGGAACACCAGGGTGGTGTTTTGGCCTGTCCTTAGAATAACCTCCCAGATCCCTTAAGAGCAGCATTACAGAGCTGCAGCTGGGAGCTGCTGCCTGGCTGAGGCTGCAGGGGCTTTAAATTCCACTTTATGGGAAAAGAAAGAGGCCCAGGGGTAGTAAAATCGGCTTTGTGGGGTGTGAGAGCAGGGAGGTTTCCTGGCAGGAGTCCCTGACTCCGCCCTGTGCTGAGCTCAGGTGCCCAGGGCATCACTTGGCACTTGGATGCTCCTGTTAGTGACTCACAGCCACCCAGAGTCAGCACTGCCCACCCCGGGTCTGCCTGTTGTACGGCCAAAATAATTGGGTTGGAAAAGCCCTCCAAGGTCATCGATTTCCAACCTGTGCCCAATCCCTGCCTTGTCCCCAGACCAGAGCATTGAGGGTCATGGCCAGGGATTCCAGGGATGGGGACTCCACCACCTCCCCACGGAGCCCATTCCAATGCCTGACCACCCTTTCTGGGAAGAAACTCCTCCCAATGGTTGAAAATCCTGAGTCTTCCTCACTTCCCCACCCATACTTTAAGGTCCCTTTAGGGCTGGGGGGACAGTTTCCTCCTGCAGAGGCTCCTTGGGGAGGCCCCTCCCTGGGACATTGGAGGGGAGACTGGGGACAGCTCTGACCCCTGAACAGACTGAGGGAGTTTCCTGCACCACGCTGGGAGTGTGCTGGAGAACCTGTGAGACACCACGTGCCATAGTCCTGCTGGTCACTGAGTGCAGAGTAAAGAGAGAACGGCCGAGTGGGGCTGGGACACCCTTAACCCAGGCGAGGGGCAGCTGGATGTCACCCCAGGGACAGAGTATGAGGTTAATGTCACACCAGAACCAGCAGCTGGGGCTGGATGTCACCTCAGGAACAGAGCATGGGGTTACTGTGCCCCCTGGAAAAGCAGATGGGGCTTAATGCCACCTCATAGGCAGAGTATGGGGCTTAATGCCACCTCAGGAGGAGCACGTGGGGTTTACTGTCACCCCAGGAACAACAGCTGAGGTGGGGTGTCACCTCAGGAGCAGACTATGGGGTTAATGTCACCTCAGGGGCAGAGATGGGTTATTGTCACCTCAGGAGCAGCAGCACAGGCTGAGAGCCATCCCTGTTTAACATTGACCTGGTCTGTGGAATGACAGGAGTTGAACCCACCCAGTTTGTTTCCTCCTGTGGCTGGTGCCAGTCCTGTGCAGGTGCCACAGGGAGCAGGGTCCCTCAGGCATAGTCTGAGTCCTGGTGTGTGACTGTCACAGATGGGGAGTTCTCCCTCCCTCTGGGCTGCACATCCCCAGGCATGGCAGAAACTCCTTCCTGAGAAGGCCCTGAGCGCAGCCCCTCTGGCCCCGGGGTCCTCAGGCATGGGAGAGCTCCCCTGATTGTTAGGGCACCCCAGAAATCATCCTCCTGAAGTCCCTGCTTGCAGCCCCTTCAATCCAGACATGGCAGAGCTCTTGTGCCCTTTACAGCACCCCAGAAATCATCCTCGAGAAGGCCCCGAGTGCAGCCTCTGCTCAGAGAGTCCCCAGACATGGCAGAGCTTTTTCCCCTCTCAGCACCCTAAAAGTCATGCTGAGGGCCCTGGTTGCAGCCCCTCTGCCCCGGGGGTGTGGGGGAAGGAAGGGGGTGCTCTGAGCTCCCTCTGCCGTGCTGGGCAGGGCCAGAAGCATCACCTGCTGCTGCACCTGCTCTGCTCCAGCCCCTCCCTGCCCTGGTGTGTCCCACTGTCCTGGAGCCATCCCTACACGCACAGGCAGTCGCTGATCCGGCCCCATTCCCAGAGCTGTCCGTGGGCTGGGCATGTCCCCAGGTCCGTGTCCCTGGTGCAGCAGCAGCTCCAGAGCTGCTCGGGGGGTGACAGACACAAGGGACACACCGTGCTCTGCTTTTGGAATCCCTCCTGGAAGGACTGGCTGGATTTGTCTTGCAAACGGGGTTTCAGGCAGATTTAGGAGCCGGTAGTCCAGAGACCCTCAGAGCAGCACCCCGGTGTTGGGGCTGCCCCAGGGCAGCCAGTGCTGCCAGGCAGGGATGAGAACTGGCACCACACGCTTCCCAGGAGCCCCACTGAGCCACTGGAGGGTTTTGCTTTGCTCTTGAGCCTTGGAAGTGGTGCCCAGTGCTGGATCTCAGAGTGCCGGGGTGGGGGGCGGGCCGTG
>JAWWEW010000069.1:4781138-4815304 GCA_035583185.1 Anabacerthia variegaticeps
CTCGCCCCGCCCGGACCGCTCGGGCGCTGCCCCGGCCTGCGCCGCTCCGCTCCCGGGGCGGCCCCCGCCGAGCCCGGCGCCTTCCCCTGCTCCAGGCGCCGCGCCGCGCCGGGGCCGGGCGCCCTCGCTGCGGGGCGGGCATCGCGGCGGGCTTCGTGAGACGCCCGGAGTCTGTGGATGCCACGGTGCGACCACTGAGGGCCGAGACCGCGTCGGCGGTGACGGGGAGAGGGAGTGAGGGGAGAGCCCCTCGGGGCCGTGAGGGGGGAGAGGGAGTGAGGGGAGAGGGAGTGAGGGGAGAGCCCCTCGGGGCCGTGAGGGGGGAAAGGGAGTGAGGGGAGAGCCCCGGGCCATGAGGGGGGCAGAGCCCCCTGGCCGTGAGGGGAACCTCAGCTGCCCGATAAAAGGAGTCCTCTGCTCGCCGTGGGAATCGCTTTACCCGAATCGTCACCCCTGTGTGTCACAGTCACCGCCAGTCAAAGCACAGCATGAATTTAAAAAGTCTAGTTTGATCCGTGAATCGCAAAAAGTGTCAAGTAAGGTAATTAACAGCAATGGAACTGCTTTATAGTTACAGTCATTGGGCCACAGAGATGCTCCAAGGGCTGAAGTCCCGCTGCTCTGGAGACAGGCTGGTAGAACAGGGGGTGTTCAGCCTGGAGAAGAGAAGGCTTCAGGGAGACTTTAGAGCCCCTTCTAGTGCTTAAAGGGGCTCTAAGAGAGCTGGAGAGGGTTTGGACAAGGCCTGGAATGCCAGGGTAAGGGGGAATGGATTCCTGCTGCCAGAGGGCAGGGATAGATGGGATATTGAGAGGGAATTCTTCCCTGTGAGGGTGGGGAGCCCTGGCACAGGTTGCCCAGAGAAGCTGTGGCTGCCCCATCCCTGAAACTGTCCACAGCTGGGTTGGATGGAGCAACCTGGTCTGGTGGAAGGGTCCCTGCCTATGGCAGGGGGTGGGACTTGGATGGGGTTTTAAGGTTCTTTCAGTCCCAAACCATGATTCCGTGGTCAGCCTGCTCTTGCATCTTCTGCTGCCATTCTGTTCAACCGTAGACCCTTTTCTCCATACAGGGCACACTGGGATAAGCCCTTCTGTGTGCTGCCCTGCCACCTCCATGATCTCTGCAGAAGCAGAGAACCATAGATCTGCTGGTCTGGTCTGGTGTCTCTGACTCCCCACGGTTTACTTTCACAGGCAGGAGTTGGGGACAGGCTGAGCTCTTGTGTTTGGTTCCCAACATACCATCCAGCAGGAACCCAAGCCATGATGTTCCCGTTCTGCTGGGTAATTTGGAGCATGGGACGCTGCGGGCGGGAATTTGATCCTGCCTCTGAGGAAGCAAAAGGCCTTCAAATAGTTCTGGGCTTTGGGATGTTCTGGGCTGCCATGTATTCCGTCTTGAAACTTTACCATTTTTTAAAAGTTAGTTAAGTACTGCCTGTGCCAGAGAGACAAGATGTTTGACTGCTGTGTGTTTGGAGACATACTCCTCAGGGAATAGGGGCTGAAGTGCCAGTTTATTAAAAAATCGAGAAATAGGTCATTATCTTTGTAGTTTTTCGTTGAATTACTGACACGTTGTGGAATTTGCCATCAAATCTGGGGGAAAAAAAGCCCCATACAAACCAAGAACTTGATTTTGATTCAGGCCAAAGTAATTTGGTTGAGGTAGGTTAAATCGTGCAGTTTGTGCATCCCCACATAAACAGACTCTCTTGTGTGGAATTGGCAGGTTCTTGCTCTGATGTTTGTGGGTTCTCTCTGTCTTTCCCCTGAATCGCTACTAGTTGGGCTGCTTGTGTGATTCAGTTGTGAGGTTGTTAAGGTATGGAGACACCAGTGTGATACTCTCAGTTCCTTCGTCGGGTAGCTCAGCATTTTGTTATATTTTAGGCAGGGAGATTTCCCAAATCACTGGAAAACGTGTGTTATGGGCAGGCTGGGACGTGGGAATGTGTGCAAGTCCTGTCTGCAGAGGAGGGTGATTGCAATATACCTGCAGAGAACCTGCTAGTCCCTGTGCTCTCAGCTGTGTGTCCTGCTGATCAGTCACAGCCCAGCCTTGTGCTACATCGAACCCCTTGGGACTGGGGCAAACTGGGGTTTGTGAGCTCGGAAGAGCATCTTTTGGATTATAAATGCAGATTTTATACTGACATTTTATTTAGCCTGCAATCATGTGGATGCAATCCTGCCTGTGGTCGAGGTGCTGTGTGTGTGTCCTGAGCATCTTCCTGAGTCACCTGAAGAGTTTCTCTTTCATTCAGCTGTGATATCTGTTCGGCTTGAGCATTGGAGCTCTTGCTGTGACCTGTCCTGGGCTCACGGGCTCCTCTCTGGTGTCTGAGTTCTCCTTTTACCCTCTTCTGGCAGAGAATTATTAGAAGAACAAAGAGAACAGACTGGTCAGATCCTGGTCCTCAAGTCTCAGGAGATTTAGTAAATCAGGAGAGGGACAAAGAATGGGGAGCAGCAAGCAGTGTGACCAGACCCAATATGCAGCAGCTTTTGCACAAGGAAAATGAACATTTTCATGATGTCTTTGTCTGTCTGGAAAAGTAGTAGTAAACGGTAGAGACATTTCTCATCCGAAGGTGGAGGCCTGGAGTGTCGCTAATGACCCAGAGGGAGTGGACAGGGAGCAGCTGACTGCTGCTGCTGCTTCAGCAGGCCTGGAGAGCACTGAGTGAAGCCAAAAAGGGCTCAGTTCAGAGCAAATTAAACTGCATTTTGCATGAAAAAATTATTTCACTGAACTGTGGAACCACTTGCCATATGACATAATGGTGGTCTAAGTTAATATGAGCTCGGGAGAGAAATGGAGCAGTTCATGTAAAAGATAATGGAAAATGAGCATCTGCAGAAATACATACCATTGTGCCTGTACTGTGCCTCCCAGGAGAGGCTTGGAGACAGTTTGGCTTTAGGCTCTGTACTCACACTCTTCCCTCTCAAGCACTGTCTAGAGCTGCCATGGGCTTTCTCCAGCCATGCCAAGTGTCAGCCCGTCCCCAGCCAAACCTAAACACCTTCACAAGCCAAGTAAGCATTAGGTTCCTGCAGCTGGGGACAGGAGGGAAGACAAACAGAGCAGCCCTGAGTGCTGCTGCTCCTTCGAACAGCCAGGGAGCTGGGGGATGCTGCCTGGAAGTGCTGAGCCCTGGAGACATATCAGGCAGAGGGAGCGGAATCACACCCCGTGGTCTTTCCCTTTTCTAGCCCCATCCCAGGTTCCCTCTGGCTGTGCCACGTCTGTTCTAGAGGTGGGTGAGGAGGAGAAGATCTGCAGTTGGTGGAACGAGGAAACAGGTTTGATCCTGAGATTTTACCCAATGTGTGTCCTGATGGTTTGTGCTCATGGTGCTTCACTGAGCAGTGCCGTGGTGTTGCTGCAGGAAGGGTGTTGTTTGAGGATATTGCTGTGAGTAAGGACAGATACCTGAGGCAGGAGTAGAAATCAGCATGGTGCAAGGTGGATAAGGGATAAAAATTGAAAATAAACTGCCCTCCACCAGGGAGAGGGAAGGTAGGTGGGAACAGTGAGTTTGGGCACACACTGTCCCTGAGGGAGGGTGGTGGGAGGGGTCTTTGTTTGTGTCAGGTGGCCATTTTCCAGGTGAGAAGCCCTTCATGGAAACAAGCCTTTTGTGGGAAAGAGAGCCTGAGAGGAGGCTTTGTGCTTACCACGAGGGAAGGTGGGGAAAGGGCGGTGTGGTTGTTTCACAGGATGGGGCTGCACGTGTCTGTTCCATGGGAGGAGGTTTAAAGGACACTGAGAGGAGTCTGTGGGAGCAGCAAGTGTAGATCTGTCAGAAAAACAGGAAAGAGGGAGTATGTACAGCTTTGGACAGCAAGTTTATGTTTGAGGGCTCAAGCAGGATTTTTGTGGAAAGCTTCACTGTGGAGTTGATTTTTGAGGAATAAGAATGGAGGTATGGCTTTTGGAAAGGTCAGACAACTCCCCTGAACATGCCTGACTTTATCTAGCTCCTCTTCTGAGGGGTTTCTTACCCAGTGCCTGCTGTCAGCCTGTGTCACTCCAATGGGCTTTTGTGTGTTCTTATTCCATCTGTTCCAGAAACACAGGATCTCCTGCTCTTTCTGTGGCACTATTTTCCTCTGCAGAATTTCCCAAGTCCCCTTTGTGCTGCTGCTTTGCTCCAGATCCAATGGGATGATTACCGGTCTCCCAACACGGCCACACTTTCCTCACCTCTTCCCTCCCTGCCATAGAAGTGAACCTGTGTTTCTCTTCATCCTTCAATGCCAGATACTCTTCTCTCTGCTCTCACTTCTTTTTCACTTGTCCCATGTGGAATCTTGCCTATTTTGAGCCCAGATTTTTCCTTAGAGTGATTTTCCTCGCAATGTTTGAAGTGATAGATTAAATCTGTGTGGGAGCATCTGCTGCCCTTTTGCAGGGATTTGCTGCCAGGGTGGTACTGCATGATTTAATGGAAAGCAATAAATTCCCTTTGGTAAGTTGCCTGTGCTCTTCTGAAGGGTGTCTGAATTCCAGAGGTGGAAATGCCTTGCACTGTGCTGACTTCTGCCCTATCTGTCTTGCATGGAACCATGGCTGCAGGCTGTCTGCCCCCGTGGGTTGGAGAGCAGGTCCCTCACTGGGGGTGTAGATTTTTGGGGATATAGCAGGCTAAATCATTGCGTCAGAGCTGCACAACACCTGACTCATCCAGGCCACTCCATGGGCACTTGAGAAGCACAAGTCTCACCAGGCAGGAATGAACAGAGTCTGGAATTTGTAGGAGGAACTTGGAAGTGGTGGATGGAGCCAGTCACAACCCAGAAGGAGCCAGACGCTCTTGGTGTGCTCTTGGAGGAGTGCTCCAGTTTGGAGTACGGGGAGGCAAAAGGGAGAGGTCGGAGAAAACCTGGGTGGAGCAGAGCTGGGTAGGACCTGGTGTAGGAGGATGAGAGGGTGGAGCTGAGTCGGGACTGAAATCCTGGGCAAGTCCATGCGGAGGAGGGAGGAGACCTCAGATCTCTCTTGTGTCAGCTTGAGTGTGCAGAGCGACAGGCTGCTGGAGACCTGGTGCAGGGATATGGAGCTAGAAGCGTCTGAGGCCCTGGGCAGGCTGGGGGTTGCACAGAAAGGAAATCCCAGGGCTGGCTGTGATCCCACGGTTTTGAGCAGTTGTGCTGGTGAAGAGGCAAGCCACTGGCATTTCTAACGGAGGGGCTGCAGTTCCTCTGCTTTGCTTTCTCCTTACTGCAGCTCTTAGGACAAACTGAGTCCAGGGCAAAAAACACTCTTCCCATTGCCCCGTGAGCTGATATCTGCTTGCACTGGAAACTCTGGGAGATGGACACCAGGGAGAGGGGCCTGTTCATGTCCAGGGCAGGTCCTGCCCTGTTCAGGCTTGTTGCCATTTGCATTATGGAGAGGCCCTTTGAAACCAGCTGAATTTCAGCTGTTCCTCCTGTTTGGCTGCTGTGGCCTGGGATGAGAGCATCCATGTCCCGTGCTGGGAGCTGGGATCCCACTGCACCAGAGTGAAACCCAGGGCCGTGGTTGTCACTTTCCCAAGTAAGGTGGGGCCTTGCAAAGCTAATTAAGAGCAGCTTTTAATTTCCTGGCATCTGGGGCCTGCAAGGAGGATCTTGTGTTCTGTTTACTTCCATAGAGGAGTAAAGCTGCTCCTCCTAATCTCTCTGTGCTAATAGCCCTTCCCTGAGAAAGTCAGGGAGCCAGAAATCCTCTGTGGCTCAGGATCCTCAAAGCCTGCCAAGGCTGGGTGTGCAGGGGGCACCTCCTCTTGCTCTGGATGTGGTTCTTTCCATCCCAGGCTGTGTTAAAGCTGCAGCTGTATTTGTTTAACAAAACCAGTCAACAAACTGGTTTCACTTGCTGGTTGTGAGACCTGTGTGCAGAGCTGGCATGGCTCTCCATGGCTTCCAGGAGCTTAGAAGCCCAGTGAGTTAATGGTACAGCTGGATGTGGGTTTGGCTCTTCAAAAGGCAGGATTGCTGCTGCCCTAAAGTTGAAATAAGTGCAGGCCATCTCCCCTGCATCTTTTTCTCACTGAGCACTAAACAACTGTCCTGTAAACCCTGTGTGGTGACATAGGGGGATATAGGATCTGTGCTGGGGTGGCAAAAGCAGAGTACAGGGGCAGTCATGGAGAAAAGAGCTGATAAAACTCTTGGACATCCAAACAGGGAATAGGAAAGAGGAGTGCATACAGATTTTAGGCTTGAGGTCTGCAAATAGGAACTGACTGTTAATGTTCAGTTCTCTGAGCTCCAAGGTGCATTCAGCTCCATGTGGGACAGATGTGGGTGTGCTGCCCTGCCTGAGTCTCCACAGCAGCTCGGATCTTGGAGGAGGTTCAGGTGCATGGGATAGTGAGGTGGGGAGGCAGCTGGGCAGCAGAGGTTCAGTGAAGCAAAGCGTTCATGAAGATTCAGGTGACCTTGGCTGGAATGGCACTGCCTCTCACCAGCCCTTCCTTGGCACTGGTTTGGTAGGGACGTCGGTGGTGGAAGCACCTGCTCAGTCTTCCCTGGGTTGTTGTAAATGTCTTGGTTCATCTTTGTTGGGTGGTTTAGCACCTGCCCTGTAAGTGGGCACATCACTGCCAGCTTGAACTGGGTTTACTCTTTTGGCGTTCCTCTTGTTCCTTGGTGCCACTTACCTGTGTCAGTTTCCTGTCCCTCACTTGTGTTCCCAACAGGCTCTGCAGGCTGAATGTGGCATCACAGAGGCCCTGCCTGCACCTCTTGCATCTCTCTGGTTCTCTTTGACTGCTGCTGAGTATCTGCTAAGAACGATTTAGTTCACTGATGGTTGGAGGTAGAGGCAGGGCTGGGTTAACCTCTTCGGGTCTTCTTTGACCTGCTCTGTGTATTCCTGTATTTTATAACCCTGTTTTGCCGTCTCCCTGGCAGCAACTTGCCTGAGGCAGCAATGGGAGCATGGTGGATGCAAGGGGTGCTGTGTGCTAAGCTGGGAATGTGGTATCGTGGGGCCTCTGTGGGTTCTGACTCCTTGTTCCATTCCTGCTTCGGGGCATTTACTGCTGTGTGTCTGAGTTGTCCCCCTGGGAGTTGTTCCAGCACCTTCCTCCTTGTCCTCTTTCTGCTCAGAGAAAATGTTTGTGTCTGTGTCCTTCTGCACAGGGACACTTAACTCTTCTTAAAGACTTGTCCAGTCCCCCAGATGTACTTTCTTGCACCCTGAGGGTATGGTCTGCCATCAAGTCCCCTACTCTTGGGGGAGACCAGTTACTGGGTTTGGTCTCATTTTCTCTTCTTGGGTTCCCAGTTTCAGGGTTAGTGTTGGTTTATTAGGGTTTCTTGGTTGGTTGTTTTATGGTGCCTCTCAGTGCTGGAGGTGCATTTGTTGGGGAAAAATTAGATGTGATTTCTGCATCAGGAAAGCACAATCTGATTGGAAACAATTGGAACAGGTTATTGCATAATACAACTCTTGGCATCTTTCCCTTTGCTAATAGCTGTGGCGTTACAGATTAGTCAATTACTTTTTGTAATTGCAAGTTGACCCTTCTTTCCTGAGAATATGGTTCAGAAGAAGATGGTCTCCCTTGGCTGTATGGAAGAAGGTGATTCCTGAGGTGCTGGTATGCCAGGGAGGGGCCTGTGGTGGCGAGGAAGAGACAAATGGTAGAGCAGGTCAGAAAGGGGGAGAGGTCCTTGGATAGTACTTGGGGTGTGTTAGATTTGGCTGCTTCACCTGTAGCTGGGTGCTTTCTATGAGATGATCTCTGCAGGTCTCTCCAGATTATTGGTTTTTCGGTAGAATCACAGAATCATTGAGGTTGGAAAAGACTTCTAAGACCACCAAGTCCAACCTTTGACTGGACCCCACCTTTCAACTAAACCATAGCAGTATGTGCCATGATTATTTCATGCATTCCAATATTTCAGTGGAAAATGCCCCTGGATGCCCTGTGCTGACTGCAGGGAGTTCTGGTGGCACTTGTTCTTCAGATTCCTCCTGTCCCACTGCCCTGGATCGAGGTGGGGGCTGTGTGTGCTGGGGGTGTGGTCAGAGCCCCTCTCTTCATGTCCTACACCAGCACTGCTGTCTTGTGTTGAAGATCAGACTAAGAGCACCAATAGCTTCCCCAGTAACCCCCCAGCCCCTCTCAGCAGCAGGGTGTTAATTGTGGTGTCCTGATCTAATTTTGGCTTGGGATTGCCTTTCTATGGTCCTGGATTGGTTTGTCCTTCCATCTGGACCAGAGGTTCCTCCCTGCTCCTGCGTGCCATCCTGGCCTTGTGCTGTGTTCAGGGGCAGCTGCTGCCCTGGCCTCTCTGGAGGGGACAGCATTCCTCAGTCCTGCTTCAGCGCCTGGGAGGCAGCAGCTGCTGAGCCTTTGGCTTGGAGACAGCTTGCTTTGTCTTCACTGGAATGTATTCCCGATGCTTAAGTACTTTTATGTATTTGCAATGCATTCCTTAGGGCCTGATACGGGGTTAAATAGTCGGAAATCCGCGGGTCTGTGTGGGGAGGGCTGTGTCCGGCGGGCAGGGAGCAGAGCAGGGAGCAGCCTTCGTGGCAGCCCATCTCCTGGCACAGCGCTCCAGTGTGCGTGGGGGCATGTGAGGCCACTCGTGTTTGGTGCCCTGTCCTGCCTCGCAGGGCCCTTCTGTGCCTCTCCTCCTGGCTGTGGGCAGGCAAAGAGTGTCTCCCCCTCCCAGGCCCTTTGCCGTGGGTCTGGCTGCAGACGCAAGCGTGGTTGTGCTGGTGCTTGGTGTGTCAGCAGTGTCTCTTTGCGACTCAGCTGAGTTGCCACCTTTCAGGTGTTGGTAACCACTGCTTGTGGCCAGAAAAGGCTGAAGCCCGTTTAGGATCTGGCAGATGCTGAGGAGTGGAAAAGGAAACTCTGCTAGAGCTGTAGCCAACTGGGAAGGTCCAGTGTTGGAGGGGCAGGTGGTCTGTATCCACTGCCCATGGTCTTGTCTCACACCTTCTGGGGGGGTTCAAACCAGACAGTGGTCGTGGTGCCCTCTCTGTGGCATCAGGGTTGCCCTTGGGACTGTGGAGCAGCTGCTCCACTGCAGCTCCAAACTGATGTTCCCACCTCTCAGCAGTGTGATTACTTGTTTCACCTCTGCTCCTGGTAACTGTTATCCTCATCAAATTTTGGTGATTCTTCTTGAATTGGGTGTTTGAGGAACGTCCATTGCCTTCCTGGTTTCTCCTGTAGGGAAAGGGAACGTCCATTGCCTGCCTGGTTTCTCCTGTAGGGAAAGGGAACGTCCATTGCCTGCCTACTTTCTCTCTGCAGGGAAAGGCATCTCTCAGGTTTGCTGTGCTGGTGACCCAGCCTGGTGCTACCTGGAGGCAGTGGGCTCTGCTGGAAGGGGACTGAGTCCTGCTCCGCTGAGGGAGTTGTGCAGCCTGCAGGGCTGGCGGCCTGCCCATGCTGCCCAGCCATGGGATACAGGTCTTTCTGGTTCTGTGGCCTCACCTGTGCTATGCTGGCTTTGAGCACGGTGACTTGGAAGGGCCTAGTTTAACCTTGGAGCTAATCGACTCCCATGTGTTTTGCTTTGCAGTTGCTGCTTCCAGCTCCGCCCAACTCTCTCCCAGACTGGCTTTCCCCAGGGGCAAATCCCACTGGCGCAGGTATAATAGATCTGTCTCTCAGCACAAGTGTGAAAGGTGGGACCCCCAGGTCTGTTCACACTTCCCCTGCCTGTAGATCTCTAGACAGGCAAGGTAGGTGTGTGTGCTCCTGCATCCCAATGCCTGGCCACAGAGTGCGCAGCAGTTTCTGCTTCCTTCAGGGACAGGTCTTATGGTGTCAATCCTGCATTTAACTAGGAAAATGGAGATGAAACATAAGGCTCAAATACATGAGCTGGTTTTGCTGTCAGCATTCAAGATGCTGCATTGCATGACTGATGGATGGACAGGTGGATTGACAGACACCTCTTGCCCGTGGTGCAGGATCCTGTGCATTCATTCTGGCTGGAAACAAATGCAAAGTTTAGTTCAGGGCCCAACCCAAGGAGGTTTGGGAACCAGGCCCTCTTGCTTCTGAATCACTAGGAGAATTGTAATTGTTTTCCTGCTTCACAGTCTGATTCTGCCTTTAATTAAACCTATGCTATCCTGCTGGAGGCAGGGACCATGCTGGCAGAGCTGGACAGCTGGACTTGAAATTCTCTGAAGAGAAATGAGAGGTGAGTAGGACCTGTCCTTAGCACAGGCACTTCCAGGGTTGGAAGGGTTGGCAAAGCCTCTGCCTTGGATCCCCATGTTGGAGGAATTGTCACACAGCAGGCACTGCTGGGGTGTTTGATCCCTGCAGTAAAATCATCTGCTTCAAGTACCACTGGCTAAGGGCTGGTGTTTCAGGGTAGCCTGGATTGCCACAAGTTGTTTCTGAGGAAGAGGAGGGGCCTGAGCCCTGCTCTTTGGGCAGCAGAGCTGGGAACACCATAATGGTTTTGGCTGCTGAAGCAGGAAGTGTCTGTGCTGTTCCAGAGTGAATACTGTATTTGCAGTTTAGACCTGGTTCCTGTTCTTCAGCTGTATCAATTGTCACCACCATGTTTCAGAGCCATTGACCTGTGCATGAGATCGTTGTGGCTCTGTGGTTAAGCTGGTGCCTAACTCCCCTCCCCATGGCACGTGTCCTGCTCCTTTCCAGCAGCACTGCAGTGTCTCACCTCAAGGGATGCCCTGTCGTTTTGAGATGTTGCACTGAAATCTGCCTAAAGCCTGCTCGGCTGAGGGAGGAATGTCCCCATGGCCTGGTGGCCCCCCCTCCTGTTTGCTGTCTGCAGGAGGGGTCCTGGGGCCAACCTGCGAGCTGTCTGTGCTGAGAACAGCGCGGCTCCTTCTCCAGGGGAAGTTGGTACAGGAGCCTGGGCATCCCTCTGCATTCTTCCCTCCCTCCTGACACATGGACATGGCTCTCCTCCAAATACAGGTGGAAACGTGGGGGCTGGCCATTGGAGGAGAGCACAAGGTGATGCTGGGAAGCAGACTCCCATATCCTAGTCCCCTTCCCCTGGCGTTAGGGGATTAGGCGCTAGGTGAAGGGGGGAGCTGGAGCTCAGCCTCAGGTAGGTCGGAAGCTCCTGTTTTATAGCCTCGGAAAACAAAGACTTGGAAAAGAGTCCTGACACTGACCTTGGAGGAAGGATCCGTTTGTGTGCAGACTCGGCAGCCAAATGCTTTCTCTCCTTCCTTGGCAGTGAAGGTGAATCTTCCTGCAGGCAGGATGGGAGCTGTAGGACACACAGGCTTGTGTTGCCGTCGTGTGCATGGTGGATGGGCACAGGGCTCTGGCCTTGTGGCTGTGGTTGCTCCTGGCCAGGTGCCAGCAGTGCAGGCACTAGCAGTTCACATGGGGAGCTCGGTGGGTCTGGTGGATCCATCTTCCTGACCTGCCATGCACCATTAGACTGCCCAGATTGTTCTGGGACTGCGGCTCGTCCCCCCTCCTGTCTGAGCAGCAGGGCTGGCTCCACCAGCCCACTGTGCCCCTATGGGGGTGGCTGTGGCGACCCAGCACTGTCAGCCCCTGAGCTGGGCTGGCTCTTTGCCCCTGATCCTGGCTGGGGAATGGTTGGCTTTCCAGGCCTGCCCTCAGGATTTTGTTGTTTCTGGGAAACAGCATAGCTTACTGCTGGCTCAGAGTGTTTGCCCTGATCCTTTTATCCATTGTCCTTTCTCCTTTTTTCATTTTCCACCTCCTAGTCTGACTGAATAAGCAAATAGGGGGCAGACCAAGGCTCTGTCAAGCATCAAACTGCAGCAGGAGGGAGCTGTGGGGGTGGTGTCTGAATTCCCAGAGTCACTGTATGGACACTGGTTCTTTCAGCTTACCTAAGAGCTCCAGTAACCCTTCGTTTGTATCCTGGGGCTCTGCTGCAGCCTCAGCACTACTACTGGGAGCTTCACAGGCAATGAACACAGACAGTCAAAGAGGCAGGATTGAGTTTGGAGGACATGTCATGTCAGCAAGCTGGAGAAACACAGCTTGGAAGCTTTTTCATAACAGAGAGGGGAGTGGAACCTCCTCCAGATGGTTCCTTACAGACAGAGACTGGGCTAAGGGGTCCCTTTGAGACTATGTATGTGTCACATGTGTTCTGTATATGTATGTGTGTGTGACTTTGCTGTGTATGTACATCATGTGATGTTGCTATATATGTACATACTGCTCTGGATAACCTGTTGTGGGTGACCCTCCTTTGAGCAGAGGTTGGATTAGTGGGTCTTGAGAGGTCCCTTCCATCCTCAACCCCTCTGTGGTTCTGCTGGACTTGCCTCCATGTCCATTTCAACCTCAACCCTTCCATGGATCTGCTGGACCCACCTGCATGATGCAGATTGCTTTTTGGAGCAAGCTGCTGTTCTTGGTAGTCTGTGTTCCTCACCCATGTCCTTTGCAGTTTTGGAGCCCTCGGTTCTCCAGAACTTCCCCTGCTTTCCTGTTGTGCCTGGCAACTCTGTGCTGGTGTCTGCAAGTTGTGGGATGCCTGCCTGGTGCTGCTCTGGTCTGGGTGAGGACAGGGTTGGCTGGTGCTGTTCTCTCTGGTAGGGCAGGAGGTGGCTGGTGCAGCCAGGTTTGGAGTAGAACAGTCTGTTCCCCACACAGTGAATGAGGAAGGAGTGCAGGAGACCTGCTGTCCCTGCTCAGGAGTGGGGCATCTCCCTTTCCTAATGTTGGCCAGCGCCACCTCCAGTGTTACCTGTTCTGCTGAGAACTTGTCATGAGATGAGGCCAAAAGCTCATTTCTGAGTCAGGTGGGTGTCTCCTCCCTCTTAGGAGCCCTCTGCTTTCCCATAGGGTAGAGCTGGAGCTGTGCCCTGACCTGGCTGAAGTACAGGCGTAATACCACATGATTCCTGAGCTCCCTGGAGTCAAGGACCTTCATGCTTGTGCTGCTCACTGGGTGAGAAGCTCTGCAGTGGGTGTCAGGCATCCTTGTCTTTTCAGGGAAAATCATGTCTGGGATGAGCACCTGGACATCAGTGTATGAGGCTTCAGACTGCCCCAATGCCAAGGTGTTCCAGCATCTTGGCAGGAGGCAAAGGTGAATCTGCCAATGGAGCCTGTGTTTGCTGCTACCAGTGTGTGTCTTGTTCCTGTAAACTGGCTGAGCCTGTTGTTGTTTTTCTCGGTAATGTCAAATCCAATCACAGCGTGCTATGTTGGAATGTTCCTTGGGCAGGGCTGACCTCACCAGCCAGGGTGAGCAAGGTACAGTCAGGGCGGCTCTGCTCAGCTGCTGCAGGGTCTCACTCTGAAGGGAGCATTCTGGGGACAGTTTTAGCTGTCAAAGCATGATCCTGACTCCAAACTGACTCCAAAGGCAGTGCTCTGAGTCAGGGGGTTTGTTAATAATTGCACAGGGTTTTCATTCTTTCTCACTCCTGCATAGATCAACCAGTTGGAGCGAGTCCTGAGGAGGCCATGGAGATGATTAGAGGGCTAGAGGACATCTCCAGTGAGGAAAGTCTGAGAGAATTGGGGTTGTTTGGCCTAGAGAAGAGAAGGCTTCAGGGAGACCTTATTTCAGTCTTTCAGTACCTATGGGGACTCCAGGAGAGCCAGAGAGGGACTTGGGGCAAGGGCCTGGAGTGACAGGACAAAGGAGAATGGCTTCCCACTGCAAGAAGGCAGGATTAGGGGGGATATTGGGAAGAAATTCTTCCTTGTGAGGGGGTTGAGGCCCTGGCACAGGTTGCCCAGAGAAGTTGCAGCTGTCCCATCCCTGGAAGTGTTCAAGGCCAGGTTGGACAGGGCTTTTAGCAACCTGGTCTGGTGGAAGGTGTGCCTGCCCTTGGCAAGGGGTAAGACCGTGCGGTCTTGAAGGTCCCTTCCTACTGAAATCCTTCTACAGTTTGGCATCCAAGAAGTGCCATCACATAACTTTCAATGAAAACAGGGTTCAGCACTGAAATCCCATTAATGGATGTCTCAGTTCTCCAGTTAAGGAAAAAAAGAAGCCACTCTGTGACAAGCACAGTAAGGAAAAAGGAACAGATGGGTTTTTAGGGGGGAACTGTATGACTGGGGGATATGCAGTGACTGGGGGATGTCACTGGGCAGGGTTTGGCACATCAAGGACTCCCCAGGTTCTGCTGGTTCCCTCCCTTGGGTGATACTGGAGACACTCAGTATCTGCCTGGCAGCAGGAAAAAGAGGCATTTGAAGGTTTTTATTTGGTTCTGCAGGAGCCTGTGAACCGCTGGAGCTGCCTGGCTTGACCAGAAAAAGACTTGAGCAACCTGACCCTGCCTTGGGCAGGAGGTTGGACTGGAGATCTCCCGAGATTCCTTCCAATCCAAATTAGTTCATGGATCTGTGATAAAGGTCTGGTATTCGAAGGATATTACATCACTGTCCCTTTTGACTGGGAAATACATGGATCTGTGTTGCCTTTTCTTTTTGTTTGTTGTTTGTTTTGTTTTTTTTAAAGATTGAAGTAAATTCAATTACTTAGTTTCAGAACTTAGAGAAAACCCTTCAATGACTTCTCCTGTGTTTGCCTGTGTTCAGCTCTTGAACAGCTGCTGAGGGAGGATGTTGCATCTGAAAACCTGCTGCAGAGCCTGGACTTCCATTTTCTGCCTTTTTTTTTTTGCCATGTGATTTTGTGGA
The DNA here is from genome assembly GCA_035583185.1 of Anabacerthia variegaticeps. Classification (NCBI taxonomy): domain Eukaryota; kingdom Metazoa; phylum Chordata; class Aves; order Passeriformes; family Furnariidae; genus Anabacerthia; species Anabacerthia variegaticeps. Next base: position 4,795,756 of record JAWWEW010000069.1, read on the forward strand.
GCATTTCTTCTCTTTTGGCTCACGGTGCTTTACAGGCTCTTTATACCTGTCACTAATTAATGACTAATTACTCTGTTTCTGGTTGGTTACACTGTGGTTGCTCTGCTCTGGGTATTGTAAGAGTTTATGCCCCTGAATCTTACTTGCATGACAGTTTTATAGTTGTTTTCCATCTTATTCACCATGTGAACACTTCCATGCCTCTGCAGTGATTATCTCTCTAATACATCCTTGATTTGCAAGGTCTTTTCCCACCAGTTACCCAACTACTATTATACTGGTACCTCCCCAGTCTGTAGCTTTTTTGAATTAGTGATAACTTCCCTCACACTCTACGCTGCCAGATTCCAGTGTGCTGGAATCCTTCTGTGCCAATTCGGGATTCCCATGTGCTGGAATCCCTTGGTGCTGCTCTGGGATTCCCGTGTGATGGAATCCTTCTGTGCTGATCTGTGTGGGCTTTGGGCTTCTGGGCTGCCAGGAAACAGGGAAAGATTTTGCTTACCTTTTTTTTCTTCAAACTTCTGTTTTTGATCTTTTCTCAGTCTGGTTTGGATGCTGAAGGGTCTGGGTCAGGCAAATTCGGTGATGTTCAGGTGTATCAGAAAACATTGAAGTTGTGGGAGTTTCACCTTACTGGAGGTGTTCAGTGTGGTGCTAAATCCAAGACTTGTGCTTTGCCAGATCTGGGAAATGGGGTGAACTTTGATTAATAAAAGGGATAATTGTCATTCTCTGGAGACACATGCTCAAAGCTTCACTCTCAGTTCTAGTAACAATTTTTAAATCAATTTGTTCTCATTTCCCAGTGTCACAAGTGAATCTCCTGTGCAGGCCTTGCCTTGGAAATTGGGCTGTTGGACTGATGAGCTGAAGTCCCCAGTTCACAGAATACTGAGCTGGAAATGACATGGAAATTCATGTCAGACACAGCGTTTGCAGATCTTTGTGTTATCCTCTTTTGTTTGGCAAATATAAATTCTGAATTCAAGCATGAGAACACTGTAATTCTCATGTTTGTTTTTTGTGACTACAACTGATGGCAGTTGTCTGGTTTTATTTTTTGTCACATGTAAATATTTTATTCAGGTCCAGCGTAACTGACACTGGCAAGTGGGACGTGGAGCTCGTGTCCTCTTCAGTCCCTGTGTGGAGGGCTGTGCCCAGCTCTCGTGACAGTCTGGCAGTGCTGGGAGTTTTGGGGGGGTTTGGTTATCTTTATTTATTTAAAAAAAAAAAAAAAAGCAACCGGGGAAGACAAAATGCTGTGTGTAAACACTTTCCGGATATGTTGCTGTACCACATACAGCATGGGTTTATTCCTGATTATTTAAACGTTATTTAGAAGTGTGCACATCTGTTCTGAGGCTGCCTGACCCTTTAGGCAGAAGTGCTGCATCCTGGGCTGTGGATGTTCTGTCTCTTGTGGTTATTTTCCAACATGGAGACTCTGGCAGGTCAGCTTCATGTCTTGCCTGGAATTTCCTTGCATTCTAAAATTAGGAGAAGGCTCTAGGAAACAATAGCAAATCAAGTCTCTAAACTCTTGCTCCCCGTGAACCTTTGTTGTCATTTAGACTTTCACCCACTTCCTTCTCACCAAGCTGGTTTGCATTAGATAAACTAAGTTAAACAGAGCCCGTGATGGTCGGTGGTGAGAGAGCTTATTTCTCATTTATTTACTCATTATACAATTGCTATGCTACTTTGGCACACCAGAAGTGTGAATTTCCTATCAGTGCTGTTTGTCCCTGAGCATTTTCTGCATAAGGAGGACTGTGGAAGCGGGATAGCTGCAGGGGCTGTCCGTGGTTTGGTGCCCTCAGACACACTTGTGCCCAGAAGTGTGTCCTGACTGGGACTTGCAAACTGCAGAGGTTTGGATCTGCAGCAGAAACTTCTCCAGTTACACCACCAGCCTTCATGGTTGTCCCTGCTGGAGGGGTGAGCAGCTCATTCATGCTCAATGCACTTTCTCAGCATTATCTTTGCTCCACCTCTTAATCCTCACCCCTCCCTTGTCTTCTCTGTGCTCTTGTTCTCTGCAATGTTGTGGGGGTCCCACCACTCCACACCTCAGGGTACCCTCCAGCTGTTTCTGGGGAGGTCTGTCCTAGTGCAGATGGATACCTGGAAAGGCACTTCAGGATGGAGGTTTGGAGCTCACTCTGGTTTGATCCCTCTCAGTGTGCATTGCCCGAGCAGTCCTGACTCCGTCTGTGTTTCCTGACCTGTGAGTGATCCCAGGATTCCCTGTGCTGCTGTGACCTGTTACCTGCCTCTGCCGAGGACAGACACAGGGTGACGTGGTTTAGAAGTGGCATCTGTGTGTCACTGCACAGACCTCAGTTTGTTCCAGGTCACTTCTTAAACGGTCTCATTTTCTGCAAGTGGCCCCAGGTTGGTTGTTTGTTGTTCCCAGCATTCCAAAACAATCCAGGAAATGCAGCAAACACCCCAGCCCTGGTTCCCATCCTGTCCAGCATCCGACCTCCGGCAGTGGTTAGAAGCAGCTGCAGGATTTGCTCTGTTAATTACAGTCCATTGTGTTTAAAAAGCTCACCGGGCCTGGTGGTGTCTTGGGGGATTGTGATTGATGGATCCTGGAATTTGCCATTTGATGGAGTTCTGGGAGCCAGGGTGGGTGTGAAGAGGTTGGGTGTTGTGACGTCCCTTTCGATCAGCATTCCTATGGCTGTTGTGTTTGTAGAAAGGAATTTTCTTTCCTTCTCTAATTCTGTGTTGTTTGGGCCATACAGACAGCTCGCCTTCGCCTTTTCCATCCGGCATAAGGGGCACAAACACCCTCCCTGATGGTGAGGGGACCTGCCACTGATGTCCTGACAAAATGTCTTGAACAGCAGTCACGTGTGATAGGGGCAGCACATGATTTCCATGTGTTTATCCCTTCTTGACTTTTCTGGACCAGACTGAAACTCAAGTGTCTGTGGCAAGCTGCTGTAGAGTGACTTCCCCATGGTGCTGGATTTGAGAGTCTGAGGTGAACTGTTATCATAGGAAACAAGGAATATCCCATTTGTATCTTACACGGGAGGGAGAAGAAGGGTGGGGTAAGGGATGCTAAATGCATGATCGAGCTAAACTCATTTATGCCTTTATTCTATCACCATCATCCCTTGTAGCCCTTTGTGGGGGCTCTCATCTGTGCAGTGACTGCCCTGGGAGGGCCTGGCAGTGACAGGGGTTATGGGAGCAGCCAGGTGTCTCAAGGATGGCTCTCAGGCTTGGCCTGAGGTGGGGAGAAAGGTTTCCCCCAGAACTGCTGCTGACCCAATTGTACCCTCTCTGTCACAGCCTTTCTTCAGGCTCCTGAACCTGCGCAAGCTGGGCCTGAGCGACAATGAGATCCAGAGGCTTCCCCCCGAGGTGGCCAACTTCATGCAACTGGTGGAACTGGACATCTCCCGCAACGGTAAGGCTGGAGCTGGGTGGGAGTGGTGCCCAAGCCCTGCAGTGCTCCCTGTGCCCTCCTTTTGGGAGAGTCAGTTCCCTTCCACACCCTACGGAGTGGTCCCTCAGGGGTCCTCAGCTGTGACAGTGGGGTTGTCTTGCCATGGCTGCCATCAGTACCTGGTGTCCCATTTTCCACGATAGACTCTTCTCAAGCATTTTTCTCTATTTTTTCTAGACATTCCAGAAATTCCTGAAAGCATCAAATTCTGCAAATCCTTGGAAATCGCAGACTTCAGTGGGAATCCTCTCTCCAGGTAGGAAGGCATATGCATCTCATTAGTCCAGCTCAGAAGGAAAGTTGAAGTTGGCCATTCTCCCTGGCTTTCTCTGGTCTTCATTCTGTAATTGTCTTCCTGTGAAGCCAAGACCTGGGATTGCCCCGCCTGTGTCAAACCTGCAGGTGTCTGTTCTCCTGGCAGGTGGAGGAGTCCTGTTGTGACTCGGCTTTGGGAGAAGCTGCTTTGTGCTCCTTCCTCTGCAGGGCCTGTGCCTCAGATTGATGAGCCCTTAGTTTTACTGGTGTCAGTGATGATGACGACTTTCCTCCTCCTGAAATGAGTTTGTTGCTCCCTCAACATCCCTTCACTGTGGTCACAGAGCAGAATGGACATGGGCTTGTGTGCAGAGGAGGAAAGGCCTGCATGGTGTTCTGCCCTCTCAGAGCCCCCTTTGTGCCCCCTCTGTGCTAAAGAGATGGAAAGGCCTGCATGCTCTCCTTTGCCTCCCCTCAGCCCCTGTTTGCCCCTTCTCAGCCCCTTTCCCCCCACTCTTATTCAGAACTGATGGCAACCATCTTTTGAACCTCATGTTTGGTGGTTTCCCTGATAACTCAGTGGCCAGAGCTGTGCCTAAGTGGGAATCTCTGCCTCGTCTCTCAGTCCTCTGTCTCTACAGTTCTTAATCCATAATGTCTGGGAATTCAGTGTGGCTTCTCTGCCTCGGTGAGCTATGTTTTCAGGCACTGGTATTTTGCTGCACTGTCAGCCAGGGTCCCTGCAGGTGCCAGTCAGGCCCCAGGTGTCCTTTCCCCTTTGTGCTCAGGGCGGGTGCTGCTCAGGTCTCACTTTAGGCAGATTTAACTTTGCTCCCCCTCCGTGGTCCTGGGCACTGCTGGAGGGGGACAATCCCTGTACTACAGGCACCACCGGCACTTCTGCACTAGATGTTATTTGTCAGAGCCTTTTCCTGGCCCAGGGTTGAGATGACAGGGGGGCTCCAGGAGCTGCCTGCAAACAGCAAAGAAATTTCTTCCTTCAAGATTTTTCCCTGTTCTATCGCACCTTGGGGCTGCCGTGATGGTCCTTGATCCCAGGGACTGCTGCAGTGAAATATGCCTTGTTGGGCACTTGGAGTGCTTGGGAGCCCTCACTGCTTCCAAGTATAAATGATCCCATGGTATGATTTAGTCTGGAATTCATGCCTGTGTATTGCAGGGCTGAGTTTGCACACCTGGACAGGTAGTGTCTGGTGCAAGGGGCTTTTGTGGGCTTGGGAACAGAACTTGTCCTGGATCAGCAGCTAGGGTCAGTGTTGGTTCCTGCCCTTTTACTTCTCACATGTTGATACTTCTTGGGAGAAGACTGACTTGGGGAGGATTTAGGTGTTTTGTGAGATTCTGTGCTTTGTATGCAGAATTAATGAAGTTTTGTTCATGCTCTCACAGACTTCCTGAGGGCTTTACCCAGCTCCGGAGCCTGGGCCACTTGGCCTTGAATGATGTGTCTCTGCAGAGCCTCCCCACTGACATTGGGAAGTGAGTATGGCCCTGTCCTGACAGTGGGGAGGGGACTGGGGTGGGGACACTGGCAAGACCTGGAGTGATGAGCCAGGGGCAGCTTTGCCCCAGTGCTGTGTGGGCACTACTGAAGCTTAGTGCATTGAAAGACCTTTCTACAAAGGTTTCTGTCCTGGTCCCAGCTGCTTCTCCTCCTGTGGTCTGTAGTGCAGTAAGGAGTGATCCAGGCTTCTCAGATCCTGCCTTTCCCTATGTTCCTAGTGCTCATTTGTCCCTTTCCAAGCAAATGTGGGTTGCCTGATGACACTGGAATGATTTATGCTGCTGGAAAATGACCCCATGGAGCTTTGCCCATGGGGTGCACTGCCCTTTCCATGGGATTTTGCTTTCCACACTTGAGGGATTTTACCTTTCTGGGCAGACAGTCCTGTTGTGACAGCGTGTTCCTTGTCCTGAGTGTGGGCACCGTGTTGTTCCCCATGACTGCAGCAAGCACTCACTTCCATCAAGGCCATTTACACCCTCATTTTTGTTCCCCCATCTCCATCCATGTGTGCACACTCATTCATTGTGCAGGACATGAGGGGTGGTCCCAGGGGAAGGGAGATGAGCAGCTCCTTGTATCCCTGAAGCCCTGTCCAGTGAACCTGGCTTTCTCGCTCCCTTTTCTCTTGCAGTTTGGCAAACCTGGTGACTTTGGAACTACGTGAGAACCTGCTAAAGACTCTCCCCACGTGAGTGTCTGTCTGGGAGTTGCAGGAGGCTCCTTCCTGATTGTTCTTCCTGCTTCCTTAGGGACTGATTCCTCAGGGACTAGTGCAGGCTCTGGCACTTGGCTTGGGAGGGCTCAGGCTGGGCATAAATCGGCTGCATCTTGCTGGATTTCAGTAAATTGGGGTGAGAAGGGAGAGGATGGTGCAGGGCTGGAGAGCAGGAAAGGATGTTCAGAGCCTGTACTAACCTCTGTGTCAGGATTGATTTGGAATAGACAGGCTTCCCCAAAAAAACTGGAAATAGTGAGAACTATTTTTCCTGGAGAGGTGGAGAAGACCATGGATTCTTTTAGAAAAAGACAGAGAACTGTACAGATGTGGGTGTAGGAGGAGCTCTGCACAGTGAGGTTCATGGTTTGAAGAGCAGCAGGATACAGCTGAAGGTACATTTTGCTTCTGACATCTGTTTTGTTGGGTATCCTTCCTGGTTGTTCCGGGTGGGATAACTGCCTTCCCTGCAGCAGACAAAACATAAGCCAACAAGGGAGAAGAGGTAAGTGTTGTTAAATGTTTCAGAGTTAGGGACAGGGATGAGTTCCTGGTAGGGGACCTGGTTGGTGCGGGTGATGCTCTCATGTAGATGGACATGGAAAACTAACCGATCCTTACATTAATATCTGCTTTGAGTCATAAGAGTAGTTTGTTCGGTTTTCTACCTTCCATCAGCTCTGTCAGCTTGTTTCCTGCCTGCTTATCCATCCCACTGATGATTCCTCCAGCTTTCCTTGGATTTCTCTTCGTAGGCATTCTGCCTGACTCCTTTTTGAACAGCAGTGTGTTTTGGGCCACACAAACTCCTCAGTGAAGGTGTGACAAATGCAGCTGTTGTCACCTGTCCTCAAGGCTCTCTTACTGTTCCTGGTAGGAATTCAGTTCAGCTACTGCTATTTTTCCCCCTTGTTCCTCTGGCTTACTTGAGAGAGAGGGCAAGAGAGGCAGCTGATGGTCCTATGTTCAGGCATTTGGGGCCTTAGTCTTGCTGCTGTGACAGCTGTGCCTCCCTCAGAAATGCTGCTTTGAGTCAGGCTCATGCTCTTCTCAAGATTATTTCCCTCCAGGACCTGCAAACACAGGCTTTATGTGGCAGTAGTTGTATCTGCTTGTAGAATGACTGGGGCAGCTTTGAACCAGAGGACAAGACCCCTCTAAAAGGAGCTGAAAGGGCTTGCCCTGGTCAGCTCCCAGGCCTCATATCTGGTGGTTACACCAGATAGAAGCACATATCATAATCACACGATCACCTTGTCTCTGGTGCCAGAGTCACCGGATCTTTTCTGCACAGAACTTGTCAGCAGTGATGCTGTCGCAGAAACGTGATAGGAAGGCACTAGCTGAGATGGTCTCGTGTGGAATATCACCACAGGAGAGAAAACAAGAGCCAGAGCTCCTTATCATAGAATCCCAGAGTGGTTTAGGTTGGAAGGGACTTTAAAGCTCATCATGTTCCAAGCCCCCTGCCTTAGGCAGGTACAGCTTCCACTAGATCAGGTTGCTCCAAGTCCCATCAAGCCTGACCTTGAACAGTTACTCTAGGCTGAGAACAAGCAAGCAGGAGGAGTTTGGGTCCTGGTGTTGGGCCCCACTGCTCTCTGGGCCTGTGACTGCACATTTATACAAGCAGGCACTACTGCTGTGTTACACCGTGTCAGTGAAGAAGTGCAGTAGCTGCATCTAAAGCTGGGCTTTCAAACTGCAGTGAAGATGCTCCCAATGGCTTTTCACTGTCTCACAACTGGCAAGTGTCTGGAGTCTGAGAATGCAGTCTGTGCCCTCGCCCCTTGGCTTTCCATGGAGATCTCTGGTGCCCAGTGTTCCCATGTTGCCTTGTGGTAGATCAGGGTGCCGTCCCCCAGGAGGCTTGTAGTGTGCTATGCAGTTTCGGAGTTTTTCACTGGACGATTAGCCAGGCCTTGATACTCATTCTGCAGTTCAATTCCAGCTTCTTTTCCTTTTTCCCCAATTTCCCAAATTGTTTTGGAATGGCTTCCCAAAGTAGAAAATGAATATTGAAGGCCAAGGCAATTCTGATCAGATCTGTCAGTCAGATACGAGGTTGCAGTCAACAGCCAAAGCCACGTCAGTGGTGCTGTCGGGTTCTTTGTCCAGGCCTGAGGCTGCACGTCGTGTCCAAAAATGACTCTAAATGAGTCTAGGTGATCTTGCCAAAAAGGAGAATGACTTACCCAAATGGCTGGTGCTCTGTTTTCAAGGTTCCTGAGCCTAGTGGGTAGATGGGCTGCAACACTGAGAATTAGGTACAGCATAATCCATCTGTGTGCTTTTGGGTTTTGTTCTTTTTGCTCAGCTTCCTGAAAGATCCAGCTTGCAGTGACCTTTAGTTGACAAAATTCCATTTCATTGGTCAGTCTTCTGCTATCAACTCAGTTCTGAAACAATTCAGCTTGTACAGCTGGTGATCACTCCTCATCTCTCCCACACAGATGGGGCACAGCCAGTGACTTGGGAAGGGCGGCTCTCTGTGGTGCGCGTTCTCATGGAATAGTGGAGGGTGATACGTACCAAGGGCTTTTGCCAGACCTCATACATCAGTGTGGATTCCACAGCTCACTTGTCCCTGCTTTGGGAATTCAGGCTGTGAAGGTGCAAAGGGACAGTCAGGGTTGCGTCACTTTTAGAGGAGTCAGATTCAGTGTTAGAGTTGTGAGGGAGTGCTGTGCAACAGGATCATTTGGATGATCCTGTTGATAAACCTTTGCTGGAGTTAATGTAATGTCTCAATCTAGCACTGCATGCAGTAGGAATGTGCTTTTCCACTGTAGCCCAAATGTTTTTACATCTGGCCCAGTCAAGATAGCTCCCTTTTATTGCAGCCCCAACGGCTTGGTTTGAGTGGTGTTGAGAGGTGGAGCTGTTTCCAGAGAAATATGAGGATTTCTGTTTTGGGACAGTTCCTTAGGAAAAGGATAAAGCTGTTCTCTGCTGGGGAAGTGGACAGGGCTGGGCTGGCAGCTCGGCCCTGGAACGGAGTGAGAGGCAACAGCCCCCCATTTGGGAAGGTGGAGTTGGAGCTGATGGGTTGGACTCAGGAGTGAGGACACGTGAGCACCTGGGCCATGTCAGGACAACCCACCCCGGGTTTGTGGGGCTGCAGGCCTTGTCCTTCACCAGGTGTGGTGTGTGGGCTGCTCAGGGTATGTCTATGGGCCACTGGTGGGATCAGGCTGTGGGTCCTGTGCAGTGTCTTCATAGTCAGCTTCTTGTCTGTACGTTGTGATCTCACCTGAGACATCGTGCCACTGTTGTCTTCCCTTCCTCTTCAGCAACATAGGGAAATTGAGGCTGTTGAATTTGTCATTCCTTGCTGTCCCTGCAGCTGTGTTCCCCTTACCCCCCAAACATGTCTTGTCCTCTGCTTAGTCCCTCCTGTTACCTGTCAGTCCGTGCCCACGTCCCTGTTCTTGCTGCAGAAATGGGGAGTGATGTGAAGGTGTGGCTGGTCATCTGTTATGGTTTTGCTCAGAGTATTTTATGGTGGGAAGGGGAGAAGGCAAGCTGGTACCAGGGGAACTGGCTGCTGTGGGACTGCTGGTGCCTCTGAACTCAGCTACTTGGAACAGAAGGTCTGGCTTGGGGAAGATGGCAGCTCCCTAAACTGCTGGGCTCAAAGGGACCCTGAGAAAGGTCAGGATTGCCCCACCTGTTCTAGGAGTTATTAGAGCTCATGTGATTTGTGTGATGTGTGTCCCAGATGTTAACCTTCCACTCTTTATTTCCTGTTTTATCTCTCTCCCTTCTCTGCCCCCTGTGCCTTGCAGTTCGCTCTCCTTCCTTGTCAAGTTAGAACAGTTGGATCTCGGTGGCAATGACCTGGAAGTACTGGTAGGTGAGGGCTGGTGGGGAGGGATTGTGGGTGGTTGGTAGGGACAGACCTGCAGTGCAAGCAGGTGGGTTTTCACCTGAAATGCAGAGAAATAGACCTGCAGGTTGTTTGGGAAGATTCTGATTTGCCCAGCACGACCCAGTTGTCATTCCCAGATTAGTGTTCTCTTCATGTGTCAGCCCTTGTGTCTTGCTCCCTGCTGGCCTCACTCACAGCTTACATTGCCCTTCCAAGCTCTGGGATGGTAATTCTTCCTGTCTGCCTGCCAAGGATCTTTCCTTTCTGAGGAGACTCTCTGGTGCTTCCCTTTTCCTCTGTCCTGCACTGCCCCCAGCTGTTTTTTTTTCCTCATCCAGCTTCCTGCATTTCTCTTTTCTGATTTAATTTCTGCCCTGTGAAGTGCTGGGCCATTCCATGGTGTCCCTGGCAGTGGGGGCAGCCCAGTGTGGGGAGTGTCTCCATGGAGAGCTCAGTGTGTGGAGAGCCAGGACACAGTCTCGGAATTCAGCTTATCTGGTCATTCAGGGGTTCCCAATGACATTCTGTAACTTTCCAGCTTTGGATTAAGCTTTTACTGGAATGGCAGAAACCCATTGAAACTGGGGGCAAAGGATTTTGTGCAGCTTTGCTGTGCAGAGGCTCAGCTCACCTGTGAGAACAGGTGTCTGACACATGAGCCACATTCCAGTGGAGCAGGAACTCCGAACCCAAATGCTGATCAGTGGAGGTTTGTGGGGGATGAAAATGTGTGTCTGCCATGACTGATGGTGATGCTGGGTCACACTGAGTTGGGCATTGGTACCCAATTGTTTGTTTTCATGTCTGAGAGGAGGAAGACCCATTTCTTCTGCTAGGCCAGAATTTCCAACCTGCTAGAATCATGGAATCATTTAGGTTGGAAAAGAACTCAGACCATGGAGCCCAACCACTGCCCCAGCACTGCCAAGGCCACCACTGACCCATGTACCCGAGTGCCACATTCACACGGCTGTTGGATTCCTGCAGGGATGGGGACTCTATCCCTGTCCTGGGCAGCCTGTGCCAGGGTTGGACAGCCCTTTGCAGTGGAAGTTTCCCCAGTACCCCACCTGAACCTTCCCCAGCCCAACTTCAGGCCGTTTCCTCTTTCCCTGTCACTTGTTCCCTGGGAGCAGAGCCTGACCCCCACCTGGCTCCATCCTTCTGTCAGGGAGTTGGAGAGGGTGAAAAGGGTCTCCCCTGAGCCTCCTTCTCTCCAGACTGAGCCCCTCTCCAGCTCCCTCAGCTGCTCCCCATCAGACTTATGTTTCAGGTTTAGTTCTTGTCTTACCTGCTGCCAGACAGTCCTACTGTTGTCTTCCATATTTACCATTGGACCTCCTGCACCCAGTGGGCCATTCTAGACATTCCCAGACACGTGTGCTGCTATTTTGTAATAAACCATACAGTGGATGGTCTTGGGAGGTGTGAGAACCAGAACAGTGCCTGACTTTGCAGAATGTGATGTGTTTGTAGTGTCCTCAAGTAGCTTCTCCCTGTGGAAGGGACTGATGCCATCACTGTCCTGTCTCTTGCAGCCGGATACTCTGGGTGCCCTCCCAAACCTGCGTGAGCTTTGGCTGGACCGGAACCAGCTCTCAGCCCTACCTCCAGTGAGTGCCTGTTCAGGGCCTTGTTCACCCCTCTGCCCCTGCTCCAGCTGCTCCCTGGAGCTGTTGTGTTCCCTCTCTGATCCAGGAGCTGGGCAACCTCCGCCGCCTGGTCTGCCTGGATGTGTCAGAGAACAAGCTGGAACAGCTGCCCAATGAGGTCAGTGGGCTGGTGGCACTGACGGACTTGCTGCTGTCACAGAACCTGCTGGAATGCATTCCGGATGGGATTGGTGAGTGTCATGGGATGGGGAACGTGCAGGACTTCGTTGTCTGCATAGTGCTCCTGGGGGAGCTTCAGGCAAGAGAGTGTGTGTGACAGGGAATTAGGGGTTTGTGGACATAGGCACAGTCATTGAGTGCAGAAGCAGTGGGTGATAGAAGTGAGCAGAACTCTCTAGGAGAGTTCAGGTGCTGCTTCTGCATCAGTGGGAGGAAAGGCACAGCCTGTGCTGTTGGTTTACATAACCCTGATGGGATCATGGCTAGGTGAGTGTAGAACAGCATCCTTCCCCCTGGCACAGCTCACACCTAACTTGTTGCCCTGGCCAGGTCAGCTGAAGCAGCTCTCCATCCTCAAGGTGGACCAGAACCGGCTGACAGATGTGACAGAGTCAATTGGGGACTGTGAAAATCTGTCAGAGCTCATCTTGACCGAGAACATGCTGACGGTGAGTGCACAGCAGCCACCTGCACTTCTCGTGCTATTCTGTGTAGTCACCTGCCGGGGATCCCTTCCTTTCTTCTGCCCTCCAAGCTGGATTCCTGAGTGTGCTCCAGCTGCTTCCAAACAGAGGTTCACTGAGCTCACAAGATCTCGAGAAGACCCTGGTAAAAGTTGCTTTCTCTGACTGATTTTTTTTTTTGTTCTTTTTCCCTTCTGAAAAATTCTTTGGGATGCTGGGTCTGCCAGTCTCAAAGACCATCCAGGCTGCATTGGGAAGGGGGCCATGGGATAGTGTGATGAACAATGCTCCTGCTGCAAACTGCCCATGATTGGTAAAACACAAGGATTGGGAATGGGCAGATGAAGAGTCTTGACCAGTTGTGGTCTGAATGTGCTGTGTTAGGGGGAAGAGTTGGCATGGATCAGTCTGTGAGCCCAAGGGAAAACCAGTCCCAAAGTTGCCCCGAAGAACGTTATCCCAAATGAGTCTGTTAGGACAGAACACAGTTTGTTCCCCAAATTGTGCCTTTTAGCCTTCCCCAGAGGGCTTTGTGCCTTTTATCTTAATTCTGCTGCTCTTTCCTCTTGGACTGACTTGGGTCCTTCCCAGGCCTTGCCCAAGTCCCTGGGCAAACTGGCCAAGCTGACGAACCTGAACGTGGACCGGAACCGTCTGACGTCGCTGCCGGCGGAGATCGGGGGTTGTGCCAACCTCAACGTGCTGTCGCTGCGGGACAACCGTCTGGCCCTGCTGCCCCCTGAGCTGGCCAACACCACCGAGCTCCATGTCCTGGATGTGGCTGGGAACAGGTGAGTGGCAGGAATGTGCTCAGGCTAACAGGGGTGTTCCTGGTGAGGCTACTGTGAGGAGATGCTGGATCTGTGTGCATCCTGGGATTTGCAGTGTGGATAAGCCCAGGCTGGCTGCCAGTGGCTCAACCTTTGCCTGGGAAGCCCTTTTCCGTATCACCTAAACACAGGGTAGAGATAACACAGAAGTGTGAGGGCATTTTGCCACATGTGAAATAAAGATCAGGGGAAATCCCTAGTCGCTGGCTTCCTTCCTGCAGATTTTGTCATTTGTCTCTGTCATCAGTTTCTGGGTGATTGGTGCCAAAGCCTCATTCGTGGTGTGCAGGTAGCCTGGGAGCTGCTCTGAGTTCTGCAGGTTTGGGCTGCAGTTCTGTTTGCTGGGGCTGATGTTTTTGGGAGCAGTTGGAAACTGGCCACAGACAGGTTCTGTAGGGAACACTGTACACTGGGCTGTGAAAGCATTGTTTTTCTGCCTCGAAACCCCTCATTTCACAGTTCTGGTAGGAGTTGTCCTTGGCTAAATGTTTTTGAGAGTGGGTTACTGGAGCCCAGTCCACGGCCGTGGCAGAGCCGTGGGCAGCACAGATCAGCTGCTTTCTTAGTGCAGGAGCGAGGGATCTACAGCAGCTTGGCTCTGTCACTCTCCATTCAGATGGGGCAGCCTGGAGCTGAGATGAGTTCCTTCCTGATCAGGTAAGTTTGACCAGCAGCTGTTCTTTTTTGCAGGCTACAGAACTTGCCCTTTGCCTTGACAAATCTTAACCTGAAAGCCCTGTGGCTGGCAGAGAACCAGTCCCAGCCCATGCTGAAATTCCAAACCGAGGATGATGAAAAGACAGGAGAAAAGGTTCTCACTTGCTACCTGCTCCCTCAGCAACCATCTCCCAGCCTGGGTAAGAGTCTGTGTCACGAGCACTGGCTGCAGAGCTGTGCGCTCTGGAGTGGGCTGAGGCCTTGAACCTTCCTCTCTGCTGGGTTGGACTGTCCCTTACTGCGATTCCTGTAGCAGATCCAGGCTTCTGAACAGCTGGGATACTTTTCCCAGGCAGAGATTGTTAAAACTGAGGACTTGCTTCTCTGCCAGGTGATAAGGAAGCTGCAGCCTTGTCTCTGAGTGTTCTCCTTTGATCTACTGACTGAGCAGTTCAGTATCTATTCTCCTATCACCATAGTATTCTTGTGTCAGTACTACTGACTTCTGCTTTAATCCTACTTTTTTCCCTCTTGAGTTAGGAGTGTTAGAGCTGAACCATCAGGCCCTTCTGTAGAAGCTGCTGTAGATCTGGCAGGAGATGTACAGAAGGTGACAGGAGCTGGAGGCCACAGCCTTTGTGCTCAAGGCCTCTGATGCCATGGGCAGATATGATAAAAGTGCCCTAATGGGATGAGAACTGGCTTCCACCCAAGCTTGCAACCCTGCTCATTTTGAAGGGAGCTCCCACTGTGTTCCTTCTCTCCCCAGAGAACCTCCTGCAGAACAGTGTGGATGAGAGCTGGACAGACACCAACTTAAACAGAGTCAGTGTGATCCAGTTCCTGGACGAACCCAAAGGAGATGATGATGAGGAGTCTGGAGCTGAGAGACGGGTAAGAAGATCCTGGAGGCTTGTTGACTCCCTGTGGAAACACAGGCACAAGCTGAGCTTTCTGACTATGGGGAGCCACTGTGGTGTTCATATTTTACCCTGTGACACTGCTGCGTGCATGTGTGTGATTTTCACAGCCCAAGGAGCATTTGGTGCCCTGGGGAGCCAAGCGGGAGTGAAAGGGAATGAATTCCCCGAGAGCCATGGTGCAGGGTCCTGTTTTACGGCTGTCTCATCCATGGGAGTGGAGCTGTGACACTGAAGTACCCAGGGAGCACTGGGGATGTTCAGAAATCCTGAAAGAGCGCTGTCAAAATGAGGTTTTAGCTGACCCCTGTCATGGAGAAGAGCTAGCTGCCCAGCCAAACCCAGGCCATCCCTGTACCTCAAAGCACAGAGCCAATGCAATCTGTGCTGTGGGGAATCCTACCAGTTTACTAACAGTAAGGTAGTGAACACTGTAGGCAGCCTCAAAACCTGCAGGAGATCATTGTGCTTTCAGTGCAGATGCAAAGGGCAGCATAAAAGTTTGTTTTCATCAAGTGCTCTGGGGGTTTCAGTCTTCTGCAGGATTTTTTTTTCCTTTTTATCTTGTGGAAAGCCATTCTTGAGATCTGAATCCTTCTGATGGGTGGTGTTTGCAGCTGTCCTGGCAGCATGTGTGTACTGCTGGCGTTGGGAATTTTGGGGGTTTTTTTGATTGTTTTTAATGTTTTTACTGATTTTAGAATGGGATGGAATTCACTAAGGAGCACCAGTTCTGGCAGCTTTCAGCCTTGGCAGATTTGTTAAGTAACTCCGGAGTGATTAGGAAGATACTCCAGGATTTCCCGACTGTGTTCTGAAGGGGTTTCTGTGTCAACGGTTTTGCATTTACTAAGCCTGAAGCACCATTTAAAACTTCCTGTCTCCATCATTCCTCCCAATCCCTCTATCAGATGGAGAGCAGGATGATGTCCAGAGAGAGCTGAGTGTTTCCTGCCTCCATTCTTACCCCTTCCCAGCTGCAGGCTGTGGTTAAGGCCCGGAGCAGATCCTGCAGTGGGACGTGTCAGCCGTGTCTTGCTGGGGCCCTGGTTCTCTGGTAAAGGTGTTAGTTACCTGCAGGGGTTCATTCCAGAGGCCCAGCATGTGCTGCCCAGGCTGGAATCCCTTTCCTGAGGGTTTCCCTTTGGCAGGGCCTGCAACGCCGAGCCACCCCTCACCCCAGTGAGCTGAAGGTGATGAAGAAGGTAATTGAAGTTCGGCGTAACGAGGTGAATGCTGCAAAGGCTGATGCTGACCTGAACTCTCCTAACTCAGAAGTGAGTGCTGATCAGTGGGCAATGGATAACCATAGAAAACACCAAACCATGGAATGGTTTGGGTTGGAAGAGACATCACGAACCATCCAGTTCTGTGTCCTGCCGTGGGCAGGGATACTTTCCACTAGGAACTTGTAGAGAATGTGGGGAATGGAGAGGCAGAAAGGACTGACTTTTGGGAAAGATTGGGAGGGATTGAGAATGGATTGTCTGGATTCCAAGGGTTGGGAATCTCCCTTGTGTCAGGAGGGGCTACTTAGAGCAGTAGATGGGATCAGGAGACAGAGAATTGTAAGGGGAACTGTGTGTGAAAGTGCCACTTTTGTTGTAGCACTGGGAGAGGAAGAGAAAGCTCTGACATTCCCAGTAAAGAACGATGGGAATGAAGTGCTCAGAGAAGGCACCTTGCTGCCCTGGTGGGATACCGAGAATAAATGCCCACTGCACAGGAGGTGGAACAAGGTGGACCTGGGTGATAAGGAGGAGGCTCAGTAGGTGAAGCTGTGGGCAGCCTGAGGAAAAACTGGTTCTGTTGGTTCTGGATCATTCCCACCTCACACCAGTCACACCACACGGCACTGACTGCTGCTCTGGGTTCCATCCTGACCATCACAACTCTTTTTCTCAGGAGAAGAGGCTGAGTGCCACATCGAATCGCAGTGAGGACTCCCACGTGTCCACCAGCACTGCCTCTGCAGACTGCAGGGCAGAGGAAGGGGACCGGGGCTGGCCCAACGGGCAGGTGCCTGACATGCGGGAGCTGGAGAAGGAGGCGAAGCCCAGAGCAGAAGAGGAGAGTAAGGAAGCTGCTGGCCAGGAGGAGGAAGATGTGGAAGTGGAATACAATGAGGTAGGAGCTTGGGAACTGCAGCAGGGTCATGAGAAATAGTGAAAGGATGTGGAAGTTTCAGAGAAAGTGGGAAGTGGATGTGCAGATAAATGGATATGGGCTGTGGGCAGCACTGGAGGCAGATCCAGGCTATGGAAGGCAGCGCAAGCTGAGATTAAGGCAGGCTGTGGGAGTTGGGTCTGTGGGAGACTGAGATGGATGGTGTGGGAGGCAGACAAGGGGGTATGGGAAAATGGGAGTGACAGTGACAGGTTTGAGAAGCATGTCTGGGGGAAGGAGTGGATATGGGAAAAGGCAAGGATGGTGAAATGGTAATGTGTTTTCTGCATTTCTGTGAGTACACAAGTAGTGAAACTGGCTCTGCCCAGTCTGGAAGTGGGGACAGGGCAGCAGCTTGTGTGCTGTGACATCTCTTACCTGAGGCTCATGGCCTGTCTGGGGCTTTGCCATTGCAGCCAACTGTACACTTTGCTGAGGATACACTGGTACGGAGTGAGGATGAGGATGAAGATGAAGAGCGACCGTTCCCAGTGGAGAAGCAGAGGCTTATCCGCAAGGACACACCCCATTATAAGAAACACTTTAAGATCACTAAACTGCCCAAGCCAGAGGCAGTGGTGGCACTTCTGCAGGGGCTGAACAATGACGGGGTCCCCAAAGAGGAAGAGGAGTTGGGAGGCTGCAATAACAACACAGAACCTGAGGATCAGGAGGAAGCATGGGATGAGGACGACAGAAAGAATGGAGCTTTGTCTGCTCAGCCATCTGTGAAGGTAAGGTCTTGTGGGGAGGGGCAAGGTCAGAGGGGTGCAGAGCTGCCCTCTACTCCTTTGACCTGCCAGCCAGGCTGATGAAGAGACCACTGGCGAGAGGCTCCAGCACTTGGCATTGTGCTGAGGGTGGGAGAGCTGAAGGTCATTGTGGGGCTCATAGGGTTGTCCAAGAACTGTGCCATGTTGCTGTGTCTGACTCCTTCATTGTATCCAGGTCCTTGCACCCTCCCTGTTCCATGTGATATTCCCTGTGCTGCAGGAACAGTTCTCTGTCCTCATCACTGATGGGTTCTGCCATTTCTTCCAGCTGCCTCCTCACTTGTTGGTTGTTGCTCCTCATTCACAACAGGATGAGCTTTATCCCTGGGTGGATCCAATCTCAGACTGATGTTTGGGCCCCTGACACTTGTCTTGCTGCCACAGTGCTTCCCAGAGTGTGTGAGGGCAGCCTGGAGCATGTGTTCCCTGTGTTTCCACCTAGATGCAGCCTGATGGAGGCTGCATTGGGATTTAGGGGAGCTTGTGCTCTGGAGCTTTGCCATAGGGCCATAATGGGCCTTACTGGTTATACTGGGGCTGATGAGGTAGGAGGTCTTTGGCTCTGCTCAGCTGAACCACCGCGTTCTGTTAGGGACACACAGAGGTTCCTGCATGAGGAAGTTCCTGACACTGGAATAGGAGTACCTGGATGAGGGTCACTGCATGAGGTTGGAGCAGTTCTCCCTGAAGCTGGTGTGAGGATTTTGAGGTGTATTTGGCAGGCAGGGATGAGCATGTGACTGAGTCTCTATCTTAGTCTGACACCAACAAATCTCATGGGTGAGAGGCAGTTCTCTGGACATAGAAGCTGCTGGAGTAAAACCTGTTCCTCCTGTAACTGCACATGCTCCAGACTGCCAGAATTGCTCCCACCCCCACTGGAACTCAGAATGCCCAGGAAAAAGTCCTTGGCCTCACTTTGCTTTGGAGCCTTTCCCTCTGTGCATGTTTGCCCTACTCTGCCTGAGCAGATGCAGCTCATACTGTGCTCTCTTAGGGATGAGATGTGCTGTTTTCCTGTTGCTGGTGAAGTTCCTCAGAAGGAAAAGGAGTTGTTGCTGCTTGTAGGAATGTGTGAAGCAATTCTGAGTCCCCTTCATCCAAGATCTGCTGTTCTTGGAAATGCTCTCACCCGGAAAGGTTCTTTTAGCCAGGGACTTGGAGCTGAGGAGGCACTGAAGCACTGGCAGAGCCCATGAGACCTGTCCAGATGTGCTGTACCTGTCAGAAGTTACCTTGGTTATCAGCTCAGCCTTCTGCCTGGGAATCAGTTCTCCATCCCATGCGGCTGGGTTGGATGCCTGCTCCATGAAGGCATTCATTAGCTGCCTCCTGAGCTGTGTTCCAGGAGTGGGGATGTGGGGAGCAGCATCCCTCTGCAGGGGAAGCTCAGGTAAGAGGTGATATGTGCATTGAAGAAGGAGGCAGGACAGGCTGTGCAGGAGGCTGAATTGTTAAACCAGAGGGTTTTGTTGCCAAGACAGTTGATTTTCAAAAGAAATCCTAAGGTTTCCTGCACTTGGGAGCAGAATCCTGGGTGCCTGACGGAATGCAGTGTTTCACCAGAGAAAGGGACTGGTGCAGTTGCTTTTTGTTGTGCAGCAGCTGGTGGCACCACAGGCCCCTCGTGCTTTCTCCTGTGTTAAGTTTTTCCTCCTTTCTGGAATGACCTGGTGAGGCAAGGTGAGGTCAGCTTGGGGGTCATGGCCTTGCAGTCCCAGCATGGGCAGAACCTGGCCCCTAGGTGGGAGCATGCTGGCACTCAGCTTGCTGGGAGCCCAGGAGCAGCCTTGGCTCTGCTGAGGTGGTGGGCAGGAGTGGGACCTGCTTAGGAACTGTAGGGGATACTCAGATGCTGTGGAGGTCAGGAGTGACTCTGTGAGCGGGCTGAGCTCTGGAGCTGTGGAGGTCAGGAGTGACTCTGTGAGCGGGCTGAGCTCTGGAGCTGTGGAGGTCAGGAGTGACTCTGTGAGCGGGCTGAGCTCTGGAGCTGTGGAGGTCAGGAGTGACTCTGTGAGCGGGCTGAGCTCTGGAGCTGTGGAGGTCAGGAGTGACTCTGTGAGCGG
>JAWWEW010000069.1:4815597-4919035 GCA_035583185.1 Anabacerthia variegaticeps
GAGTGACTCTGTGAGTGGGGTCAGCTCTGGAGCTGTGGAGGTCAGGAGTGACTCTGTGAGTGGGGTCAGCTCTGGAGCTGTGGAGGTCAGGAGTGACTCTGTGAGTGGGGTCAGCTCTGGAGCTGTGGAGGTCAGGAGTGACTCTGTGAGTGGGGTCAGCTCTGGAGCTGTGGAGGTCAGGAGTGACTCTGTGAGTGGGGTCAGCTCTGGAGGTCAGGAGTGACTCCATGAGCGGGCTCAGCTTGGGCGCAGCGTGCCCAGGCTGATGGCGTGGCGTGTGTGTGTTGGGTGGTGGTGGTGGTGGTCGTGGTGGCGGGTTTGGTCGATGCTCCACTAATCCGCATGCCTCTTTGCTGGTTCCTGTCCTAACAGGGGGTGTCGTTTGATCAAGCCAATAATCTGCTGATTGAACCTGCTCGCATTGAGGAGGAAGAGGTCTGTACCACTCCTATCTCTCTCTGCCAAAAATCATCCAGTCTGCTTGACTTGCTTCCCAGCCTCACCCGTTGTTGTAGGGGGAACTGTGATCTCTCTGGGTCAAGTGGCTTCTGGACCTGGCTGATGACAAACATGATGATTGTTTCCTCCCTGCTTTCCCCTTTCCCTCTTTTCCCAACCCTGAGGTGAGAGTGGCTGCTGCAGAGCAGGAATGAGATGGAAGGGATGTAAAAAACCCAAAGGGGCTGAGGGGTGAGGTTTGGTTCCTATTTGCTGTGTGCTGAGGGAGAAGAATTAAATAAATGAATATTTCTGGAAGTAAGGGTAACCCTGGAGTAGCAGAGATCTTGGGAATCAGCAAAGTGCCGTGTATGACCCTTCAGGAGAGGGAGGAGGATCTCACTCAGGCCACTGCCTGAGAAAGGTGAATTGGAGACAATGATTTGTGCATCTTCTGCAGCACCTCCAGAACTCTATCAGGGCTTCACATGCAGCACCTTGGGGTGTCAGAAAGGGGCAGGTGGCACCAAGGTGACACAAAGACCCTGGCACTGGGGATGGTGTCCATGCCAAGGGTTAAAGTCCTGTCTGGCTGCCTTGGCCCATCCCCTGACCATGATCAGCCTTTTGGATTTGTCTCCAGGTTTTCAGTGCCTGCTCTGTGGGGTCAATGGCTTTCTGCAGGCAGGTTGCCAAGGAGCTGCAGGAAGCAGAATGCTGCTGCCACTGGCGAGAGGCAGAGACTGTGTCAGTGCTACTGGCTTGCACAGAGGTTTCTCCCATAAGACAGTACCGAGGCACCAGACTTGTGTGTTACCTGGGAGTGCTGGCCTGGGTGTCTCCAAAAACTTGGCTTGGCTGCTTCCTCATGTGTAAAAGGGAGACTTCTTGGTTTTGAATACGGCTTTCTGGGAGGGAGGTGATGAATCCTTTCCACTCAGGCAGATCATGAGCTGGATCAGTTATGGTCCCCTGTTAGTGGGTCCTGAAGATTTCTCTGTCTTTCTCCATCTCTAGGTCCCTGAGAACCACATTAGCATTTCTCACATTTCTCTTTTGCATAGTCTTCTGTCACTCAAGTTAAAAATGAGCATAACCTGGTGCTTCCTGATCCCTTCTCTGCCTTCCTTTGGGGAGTCACTGTTTCCAGTCCTTCTCTCTAGCTGTTGGATGTCCTGTTCCATTTGAAGAATTTTCCTGCTCCACTGGGTGCTGTGTCCCAGGAATCTCAGTCTTGTATCAGACACAGTCCACTCACCTCTTCCTTGGCTGCTGCTCCATCTGCATCTGATGCAAGGGCCTGGAACTCCTTCCCTGGAAGTGCTCACCTTCCCTGGAGGTGTTCAAGAAACAAGTGGATGTGGCACTCAGTGATTTGGTCCAATTGACAAGATGCTGATCAGTCACAGATTGGATTCAGTGGTCTTGAAGTCTTTTCCAACCTAAATGATTCTGTGACCCCTCAGTATGGCTGGTTGGAGGCCCCAGGTTTGCTCTGGTGTCCCTGCAGCTCCCAGGGACCAGCATACTAGGGATCCTCCAGATCAGTGGTGGCAGCTGAAGTCACTCCAGAGCAGACCAGCTTTGAGAGGTTGATTTGGGACATTTGGTTGTCCTACAGCTTTGGGGAGTGCTCAGCAAGGAACCTTTCACTAGACCCAAGTTGCTCCAAGCTCTGTCCAGCCTGGGCTTGAACACTTCCAAATCACATCTGCCTCCTGTTTCCAGGGATGATTCCATGTCCTTGAGAAGAACCAGTGGGCTGCTGGAACTGAGCAAGACCACTGCAGAGCAGAGATCCTGGTGCCCTTGAGCAGCACAGTTTAAATCCATGATGCTGCTGTCACATTTCTTATGCAATTTAATGCGTCTCTTAGAGAGAAGGAACTATGAACTGCGTATTCCTTAAGCCTAAACCATAATCCTGAGCCAGAGACAGATCTTGCCAAAGCAGTGCTGGAGACATGTGCCCAACTTCTGCCAGCACCCAGCATTGGAGTGGGGGAACCCCGTGCTGGTGTGCAGCAAGTATGCCCAGAGCTTCTGTAGCTGTTGGTGCCAGGGGGTCTCTGCTGCAGTGGAAGAGTAATTTTGTTAAAGTGTGTGGCATCCAATGGTGGATATCTGGATTCCAGTGCTGGCTCTGTTCCCAGTGTTTTGTCTCCATCTCTGTCTGCCCTGCAAGAGTGGCTGTACTGAGGTGTAGGGTGGCTTTGGGAGGAGAAAAGCAACATGTGGAGCAGTTGCTTGACGGCACAAGGTTGGATTTGAACTCTCTTGTCTGGGAGACATTGACAGGGTTTTGTGTTTCCCTCTGTCCTGGGTTGCCTGGATGGGGGCAGCTGCCAGTTCCCTCCCTGGGAAGGAGTGACGGTGGTCAGAGATCCTGGATATTGATTTGTCTGCTGCTACTGCTCAGGTGTCACATCATGTCCATCCACAGTCAGGAGCGAGTCAAGCCTTCTCCTTGAAGAAGTCCCATCCTGTGCAAAGTGCTCAGGAATGTTACCATTTATGCTGGAATGCCAGCCTCAGGCCTGGCACCAGTTAGTGTTTTGCCAGTGGCAGACGGGACAGCACAGCCTGGTCCTGAAGCATCCTGTGCTTGGGAGTTCAGTTTTGGAGAGGCTGGCACATGTAGTGCAGAGCGTTGGGATATGTCAGGAGCAGTTCTGTCCTTCCTGGAGCAGCCAGTGCTCAGGGGTTCATCTGTGGAAAGGCTGGCACATGTAGTGTGGAGTGTTGGGATGCGTCAGGCACTGTCTTGTCCCTCCCCATGGGGCTGCTGCACATGTGGAGCTCTGCCCCTCGCTCTGGATTTGTGTTTACAAGGTGAGCATGGTCTTCATCGGAGGCGTTCTCAGGCTTGGAATTCTTACGTAGCAAATTTGATTTTCCCACAATGTCACCCATAAATTTTAAACCCAGAAAAGATTAGTAAACCTTGTGTAATGCAGGAGAGGTCACATCACCTGCGTTTACTCGCCTGGCTTGACTGGAATATGACAGAGCAGAGTCCTTTTGATGTTAGAAAAAGATACAACACTCCTGTTTGTCTCATTTAATTTTTAAAATGACCAAAACTCCCACTGACCAAAGAAAAATACGCCATATTTTCTGTTTTAATTTGTGTGGCTTCTAATTTATTGCCATCGAAATGTTATTATGACTTTTGCCTACTAAGGTACTAAAGGGCTCTCGGTGTTCTCTCTGGAATCATAGAATGGTTTGGGTTGGAAAAGACCTTTTGAAGGTCATCCGGTCCCACCATGGAGACCCCATGGGCAGGGACACCTTCCATTAGACCACATTGCTCCAAGCCCCATTGAACCTGTCCTTGAATACTTTCAGGGGTGGGGCAGTCACACCCTGTCTGGGCCAGTGTTACGACCCTCTGGTTTGAAGGTGAGATCATGATCTCTTCCTGTAGAAGTACAGCTTCGTGTTTGGGCCTGTTAAGGCACAGTTTGGACACAAGTCACCCACAAAGTGATGCAGATTAATGACTTGTGTGATTGGTGCTTGTTCCTCATCATCGATCACTGTCTCGGCTGTGAATTCTCTCCAGTCTGAAGCTTCCCTAAGAATCAAAACTGTGGGATGATTTCTTACACAAATGCAGAACTACCTGCAGAGTTTCCTTCCCCTGCTCCAAGAGTGAGCCAGGATCATCTGGTTCTGCTCTGTCACCCAATCATCTCATTGGCTTTCACAGAGAGAAGGAGCAGAAAGCAGTAGAGGAGGGATTGGCAGAAAGAGGGAAAATTCTGTGTTTAAACAAAACACTCCACAACGAATCTGATTTTCCCTTCTGAACTGGGCAAATGCCCTTTGTATAACAGATGTGGGACTTTGCTGCCTGGGACCAGGGTTGTGTACAAAATTCAGGCATTAAAATAACCACTGTAGAAATTACCAGGACTAAAGAATTTACGTGCCTTAAAACTAGTCCTTGTTTGCAGCAGTGTGATCTGACTGTCTCAGTGGAGGACAGAAGTAACTTTGAGAAAATTCCGAGACTTTCTGGTAGAAAACAATCCCTAACTTGGATCCAGGCAGTAGAGCAAGGCCATACTAGGATAGGTTGTCCTTTCTGGAAAATACGATTTACCCAAAAAAGGGCTGTGCTCAACTCGGAAACAGCAAAGCTGAGTTTGCAGTGAGGGTAACACAGAGGATTTGGAGGAAGTTCTAAGGACAAGTCTCCTCCCACAGACACTACAAACTTTCCTAAGTCAATCAAACTTTTTATTAAATACAGATTGTTTCCTCCTGTTACGTGATGTGCACACACATTGGTTTCCTCTCTGAGGAAAACCCCAAAACTTCTCCAGATTTTTGCTTCTGGAACGATTAGAAAACTTACTTTCAGGTGGAACTTTCATTTGTTAGTTCATTGTTTTCATTATATTTTATGTTGTCCAATCTCTTCCCTACTGGCTTATGCACTCTCTGCTTGTCTTCAGTGTAATTTTACAGACATCAGTCCTGACTTCTTCCAGGTTCTTTTTGCTGGATTAGTGAAGCCCATTTCTGGTGTTCTCTGGTAAGAAGGATTTCCATTCCCTGCCTTTCTGACTGCCTTTTCTTTCACCTGATCTACTTGAACTCAGGTTTGGTGACTATGGACAACTTGACAGTTTATTCAGACTTTAGTTCGCTAAATTTCATAGTTGTTTCTCCATGTCAAATGGCAGTTTCTGTTCCAGGATGGGAGTTCTCTTTATCCACCTTTATTTTTGCCTTTGTTATACCTTTAGTCTCTGTTCCTGTGCCCCTCAGGGTCCTCGGAGAGGTTTGGCCTCCAGACAAGGTGTACTTAGAGATGTTTCTCTCATGTTTTAAAGCAAGTGATGCCAGGTTTAGTGCAAGAGTTTTCCATGTATCCTGCTGTTCCTTGGACAAACACTCTTCTCTTGTGTGACCTGCCCTTAGCAGATTTTAGGAGAGTTGTAAAGTCCCAGTTTTGTGGTTTTGTAGTTGTATGTTAAATGATGTCCAAAATGGAGCTTTAGAACAGTCTGAAATTGCTGGGCTGAGAGGAGGCTCCAGTGGAATTTTATAGTGGAATGGTGCAAAATGAATGACTGTTCCAAGGATTTCACCACACAAAAAGAATAAATAAGAATAGAAATAAAAATTCCTTGCTGCTAAAGAAGGGAAACGGAACGTGTTCGAATGTCACCCATTCCAGCTGAATCTGGGTATAGGTTTTTGTCCAGTTCTGGAACAGTTTGAGGCTCAGTAGCTTTGACCAATGCTCATTTTGCTTCTTTTTAAGCAGTTGAGTGTTTTCATTTCCAGAGGGACCCTGTCCTGCTGCATTCCATAGTTTAGCAGGATCCCCTTCTCCATGCCCATGGCAGAGCTGGGTGCCCCTGGTGATGAGGAGGAAGTACCAGCTTCCTCCTGTTTCTGGAGTTCATTAATGAAATAACTAATCCTGGAATCATAAACCAGCCCAGGCTGAGGGGACATCAAAAGGCCTAAGTTTTGTGGGGAAGGAGCCTTGGTGAGGATATTGGTACCCCAGCCCATTGCATCTGGAAACTCTCCAGGGAAAGAACTTGACACCTCCATGGGGAGTTTATCCCAGAGGAGGATTGTTCTCACTGGAAGCATTTCTTTCTTATATCAAGATGAAATCATATCTTTCTATAGACATACATATAAATGTGAATATTCATATATAATACGTGACTCCTCTCCCTGATAGCTGCGTAGCCATGGCCATAGAGATTCGAATCAAGATTACCTGTAGGAACCTCACTTTGGGTTTTATTTATGCTTCAAATGTCACCATAGTTCATGTTTTTAAAAGGCATCCTTGCTTCCTCCTCCCTTTGGGAAGTGTAGTCACTGTCCTGGAGTCTCCCTGGAAAGAAATGTGCAGGAGCAGAGCCCTGAGTGTGGCAGGTCCCCTCTTCCCTCTGTTCCCAGTGCTCCTTTCACCACTGGGGCAGTGGCAGGTCCCTGTCTCATCTGTCTAAGGTCTCTATTTGAGGTCTCTGGTTTTTACTGGTTTTTGTGGAGGTGTTCAGTGAGAAGGCAGTGAAGTGCTTGACCCCTCTGCTCTGTGCCCCCCATCTCTGCCATTCAAGTGCCTGTCCCCTTGGGAACTAAATGCACTGGAATGGAGGCAGGAATAACATCAGAGCCAGGAAACCTCCAGCCTGTGTCTAGTGGCTGCTCCCCTGCCAGGGCAGCCCTTCCCTTTGCGCTCCTTTTCCACTGTCCAGGTTAATTTAGCTCTCAACAGTCACACAGCAATGTCCCACCTCCCCTTTGCTCACTGATATTTTCAGCCTGTCCCCTTGTCCCCATGAGCTGTTGCTGACCGAAGCCAGACAGATTTAGCTCTTCTCATCTTTCCTGGTGAGTCAGTGCCTCCAGCTCCTGCTCCTCTGTGTCCCAGCTGTGTGCACCCAAGGTGAACAGAATCCCAGAATCGTTTAGGTTGGAAAAGACCTCCAGGGCCATTGAGTCCAACCTCTGGCTGATCCCCACCTTGTCACTAGACCTGAGCACTAAGTGCCACGTCCAGGCATTTCTTGAACACCAGGGACAGTGACTCCACCACCTTCCTGGGCAGCCTCTTCCACTGCCTAACCACCCTTTCCAGGAAGAAATTCTTCTGGTGTCCAACCTGAACCTTCAGGCTCTAATGTGTCAGTTATGAAGTAGCACATTATATTATACAGACTGAACGTGCTATCAGTGTAAAGTGGTGGGGGATGAGGGGCCTTCTCTGGGGCTTGGGGGCACAAACCTCAGCAGGACACAAAGATCCTTTCACTAGTGGGTGTCCAGTTCCTGGCAATCTGTGGATCGGAATTTGTCTTTGTGCCAGTGTATGGGGTACCATGGAACTGCCATCTGTGAACTTATCTGATTTTTCCCATCCCTTTTATAATTTCAGTTCCAGAGAATTTAGTGGCAATAAGTTATGTAATTTACTAGAGCTTTATGTTAAAAAGCATTTTCTACATTAGGTACCCTGTTGAATTCCATTGAATATCCCTAATTCCGTTGTGGTTACAAACATGGAATTATCATCTTCTATAAAACTATTTATGGCATAAAAAGATAAAAAGCTCTGTCCCCCCTCCCCTCATCCTCTCATGCAGAACCATTTCAATTCTGTCTGGTTTGAAGTAAGACCAGGCCTGATGCATCTCAACAGAACCCAGACGGTTCTTCCTGGATGACTTTTGCTTGTTTCTTGACTTGTGCAATACACACCTGAACCAGCATCAGGTGGAGGCAGTGCCAGGTCATGGATCACAGATTCCATGTGTCACACAAGTCTGCTTAGTGAATCTTCACTTCAGCCAAGTCTGGAGTCTTGTCAGAATAAAATATTTTGGGTTCTGAGAGACCTGATTTTCATAAAAATCAGCTGTTTTTCACAAGAGCTGTTTCTGTGCCTGGTAAGAGCCATAGATGTTTCTCAGTTACTCCTGTGGAATGGTCCCTGTATGAGGAGCTGATGGTTACAGGCATCATCAACCCCTCCAGGTCCCTCAGCCACTGCTGGTGCTCCAGACCCTTCCCCACCTCTGTTCTCATCTCTGGACACGCTCCAGTCCTCCATTGTCTTTCTTGTCTTGAGGGGCCCAACACTGGCCCCAGTTATATGCACCCTGTGCAATCAGTTATATATTGGTGCCTGTGTTGACAGAAACCTGCTGTCTTCTGAAGCCGTTGAACCCATGGGTGCACGTGGAGCAAGAACTTGGTCTTTCAGCAGCTCTGAAGTGCGACAGCTCCAAGCTTTGTCCTTTGAGTCCTGTGGATGTGATATTTGGTCGCTGCCCTGTGTCTGCTGTGCCCCTGAGAAGTTGCTGGAATCTCCAGTGGGCAGTTGCACAGCACAGCAGCAAATTTGGACTGTCTCAAGTCTGTTGGGCAATTCCCAGGTGTCCCTGGCTGCTACCGGAAAGTGAGTCTGTCCACATGTGCAGCGCTTCTGGTGTCTCCAGAGTGGTGTATGCAGTTACTCCTTGAAAGGTGGGAAGTCTTGCAGGATCAAGCAAATCCATTAACAGAGATGCTGTGGCTGCCCCGTCTCTGAAGGTGTTCGAGGCCAGGTTGGACAGAGCTGGAAGCAACTTGGTCTGGTAGTAGGTGTCCCTGCCTGTGGCAGAGGGTGGGACTGGATGCTCTGTAAGATCCCTTCCCACACAAACCATTTCATGATTCCATGTTAAAAAAAATTGGGTCAAGGTGGCCCCTGTCCTTGTTTGATGTGTCCCTGGAGAGGCACAGGCAGGACTGAGGGAAGGAGATGGAACTGCTTCCCTGAGTCATATATGGAGCCATTGCTGGTGAATGGTTTCCCGGGGGGGAGCTCAGGGGGAGAGTATGGCAGCTTGAGGTTGATGTGGCAGCTTTGCAATTTCCCCACCTCTCTCCTCCCGCAGCAGCACTTTTTCGTGGAGGACTGAACACTGTTTGTCTGGGGGGAACAAGGATCTTAAGGTTTGTCCTTTCTGCAGAAGGTAGAGTAGAAAGTTTTGAAGCACCACGGATCAGTTGTTACATCTGAGATGGGCTGTGGGTGGATCCCAGGCTTTATGGGGGAAATGCACAAAGAGGAAAATGCCCAGGAAAGTCCATAGCAGGAGTGATGGCAGGGAGAGATCTGAACTGTTTCTATTGTGTGGCAGCTCTGTGTTGTGGCTCCAGTGTCAGTCCAATAATGTGGCAGTCCAGGCAGGTCTGGAGCAACCTTAGGACAGAAGAGCTCTGGGGAACAAAAAACTTTTGGGTTTAGTGCAAGAAGCAGGCTGAGCTGTAAAGTGAAGGCTGCTGGATCCAGGGCCTTCCTTCTCAGGTTCATATTCACATCAGTTACTCTTTGCGTAAACTTCAAACAAACATCCACCAGTTCAGTTCCTCACCACACTGCTTTTATGGTAAAACTGATTTGCTTGGGGAGTTTGAAATCTTCTTTCTAGCCTAAATACATTTATGTCCGATTCAAGCCCATTTGGTGCTGTTGTCTCAGTGTCCTTAACAAGTCTGGTTCCTCCATGGTGTTTTGGTTTTCAGTGTACATTGATGGACAGAAGGTTCTTCCCCTGAGGCCATTTGGCTTTTTTGGCAGGTTTCCCCGTGTTTTCAGTCTGGTTTCCTGAATGTGTGAAATCAGGCAGCGTGTGGTTTATCTTTCAGTTAGTTTACACAATCAGTTTCCCATGCAGCTGAAAGTGACTTTCTGTGATCAGTGACATCGTACAGTCCTCAGTTCTCATCAAGAGTTGTGATCCTGTCCCATGGACTCAGACACTAAACAAAACCATTAGCTGTCTTCCTAGGAAATACCAGGATCCTGCTGTTGGAATACTCTGTAATTCTTGCCTGTAGACCTGGTTTTCCTTCATCTTTGGGAGTTTTTGTGTTGAATATAGAAACACAGAATCTCCTTATCACCAGGATTATTGAGTCCAGTTCCTGGTCCTGCACAGAACAATCCCAAAATCCCACCGTGTGCCTGAGGGTGTTTTCTGAATCTTCCTTGAAACAACATAGATGTGAGTCTTTAGAGCATTTCTAGATTCCAGTGAGTCTGGAAGGAAAAAGGTGGATTTTGTCATTAGTTCCTAAGAGACTTGGTCACATAAGAAGCATTTTTGTGGTCTGGAGCTGGTTTGAGTTGGGCTGTCAAGGGCACATAGTGCTGTCTCATCACTAACCCCTTTTATGTCTCACCTTGATAATCCTTGTCTTCCAGTACTCGGATTTTACTCAGTCTCTGGGTCTTGCACTGGAGGTGGTGGACTGATGGTGGATCTGGAATCAGAGATTTTCATGGGAAGATCCCAGAGTGTTCTGCTATGCTGTTCACTGGGTGCCAAAGGAACTGTCAGGGCACCTCAGTTTGGTTCACTTGCTGTGGTGGTTTTTTGGTTTAAACTTAGCAGAATGTGAGGGATGATTGGAAGGGAGGGGTTAAGGAAGGCAAGTCTTCTGCTCCCTTTGCTGCCCACACTGTGGCCACGTGGAGCTGATGTTGATGCTCAACACCTCTGCAGCAGCCGCTCTTCATCCTGGGCCTTGTTTCCAGAGTGGAGACATCTGGAGGACAGCAAACCTGGTTCTGTCCAGAAGTCTATGTGCATTTCTGTCACCTCACCAGCTCCTTGGTCCTTGACCCTGAGAGAGTCCTATCTATCCTGTTTCTTTCCCTGTATCCTACCACATGCTCCCTGTCTTCCTTCTCGTGGCTGTGGCAATGTGAATGGTTCCTGCTGGTGTCCTGAATAGAAGCAGCTTCAGGTCAAGTTTGACCAGTTATTGGCAATGTGCATAATTGAGTATGTAGAGGTGGGAGGTAGGAAGGAGCAGAGACTTCTGGATTGCTCAGCTATGATCCTGAGCAGTCAGGGTAGAGGAGAGCAGAGGAAGGAGCCCACTAGACAGAGCAGATGGGTTTTTTGGAGTCATGTGTTGATTTTTATCAATACAGCAAAGCTAAGTATCTGTTCCAGAGTATTCTGGACAAACTGCCCTCCTTGTCACTGCACACTATGCTGGGGTGACCTGGAATCCCCCAGTGACAGATGGAATTACACCCAAAGGGAGCCCTGTGGTGGAGCTGGTCTGTGATGTGAACCAGCTTGTTCTGTGATCCAGTCCCAGCCCTAGGCTGCCCAGTTTGCTTTGCAGTGGAATCTCCCTCCGATGTGTCCACTGACTGTTGGGTCAGGACTCAGCCATGGGAAGGGATTTGTGCGTTTCATGTGTTGTGGCACTGGTACCTCCGAGCCATGGGTGCCACTGCCCACCCAGAGGTGCCACAGCTCACCCACATTTGCCACGGCCCACCCAGAGGTGCCATGGCTGACCCAATGCGCAAGCAGATAACTTGGGGTTATTATTTATTACTGAAAAAGTTGTCCCTTGCTCTTGGTGATGTTTTGGCTACTCCCTGCTCTGCACTGACCCATAACCACTGTCCCTTCTGCTTCCAGCTGACCCTGACCATTGTGCGGCAGACGGGGGGGCTGGGCATCAGCATCGCGGGGGGCAAGGGCTCCACCCCCTATAAGGGGGACGATGAGGTAAGACCTGGATTGTGTCACTGGTGAGGCACCTCCTTTCCGAGACCGATTGTCTGTAGCTGGAGGTTGGGTGTCCATATGTGTTGGCTGTGTGGGTTTTTGGGGCCAGGTGGGGGCAGCCCCGGATCCCCCCAAAGCAGGAGGCTGGTGGGACTGACTGGTCCGACCTGGAGTGACTGTGGGAGCAACAGGCTTCTTCCCACCCGTGGAGCACAGGACTCATAGGGCAAAGAGTATGGGGCTGTTCCACACCTGGTGGCATCAGCTGTGTCACATTCTGATCCCGCTGGAAAAGGATTAACATGTCATTTCCTGTTCTCCTCTGTCACCTGGGGGTAGCCCTGCAGTGGGGTTTCTGTCCTCTTTTCCCAGCTCCTGAACAGGGTGATCTGGTTGTTGTGTCCCCACATCTCAGGACTGGCCAGAGACTGATCCTCTCCCTGAAACTGAGAGGGTGGAGTGGTCTCTGCACTCCAGAGGGTTGAGGAATGGGCTCCACCTCCAACAGTTGGTTTTGTTTCCAGGGCATCTTTATTTCCCGTGTATCTGAAGAGGGTCCTGCAGCTCGTGCAGGGGTTCGTGTTGGAGACAAGCTTCTGGAGGTAAGGACCTGCAGCCTGTGACGAAGCAAATGCTTCTTGATGACTTGTAGTGGAGGGAGAAGATAATACATCACACACATTTTGGGCCAAATTAAGCATCAGGAGATGCAATTAATGGCATCAGGAGCTGTGCAAGAGCAAAACAAAATTCCTCTGACTCAGAGTTAGTTGTTTAATTAATGTTACTGTGAATCTTTTACTGCTTTATAAGGACAGAATTGTTCCTGCACTCAGTCTCCCCCAGCTCTGAAGTGTTGTGTGACCCAGATGGGAAGAAACACATCCCCAGTGGGCTAAGCTCTGCACGCTTGGGTGGGGCCAAAGTGGACCCTGTAGAATAACTTCTTACCCAAGGAGCCATATGTCTGTCCACCTAGAATCATGGAATGGTTTGGGTGAGAAGGGACCTTAAAGCCCACCCAGTTCCGCCCCCTGCTGTGGGCAGAGACACCTTCCCCTAGACCAGGTTGCTCCAAGCTTCGTCTAACCTGGCCTTGGACACTTCCAGGGATGGCACAGCCACAGCTTCTCTGGGCAACCTGTGCCAGGGTATCATGACCCTCACAGAGAAGAATTTCTTTCCAATATCCCACCTAACCCTGCCCTCTGGCAGTGGGAAGCCATTCCTTCTTGTTCTATCACTCCAGGTCCTTGTCCAAAGGCTCCCTCCAGCTCTCTTGGAACCCCATTAAGTAGTGGAAGGGGCTCTAAGGTTCCCCTGAGCCTCCTTTTCTCCAGGCTGAGCCCCCCCCAGCTTTCACAGCCACTCCTTGTGCTCCAAACCCTTCCCCAGCTTTGTTCTCTTTCTGAGACGTGCTCCAGCCTCTCATGGTCTTTCTTGAGGGACCCAAAACGACCCCAGGACTGGAGATGCCTCAGCAGTGCCCAGCACAAGGGGACGAGAACTGTCCTGGGTCTGTGGCCCCACTGTGGCTGGTACAAGCCATTGGCTTTCTTGCCTACCTGGGCACATGCCAGCTCAAGAGCAACCAGTTTCTCAGGAAAACGTTGTGGGAAATGACATCAAAACCTTTGCTAAAGTCCAGGCAGACACATACACAGCCTGTCCCTGACCTGCTGAGTGGGTCACCCTGTCACAGAAGGAGATCAGGTTGGTCAGGCCTGACCTGCCTGTCACAACCCTGGGCTGGCTGGGCCAGATCCACTGGTTGTCCTGTACGTGCCACACTCAAGATCTGCTCCATGATCTTCCCCACACCAAGGGACTGTCACACTGACAGCTCTGGGTGTTTTGATGTGAGGGGAGAGTGTGAGGAAGGTGAACAAAGATGATGTGTCGACCTGAGTTGTGCTGAGTTTTGTTGGTGGAGGTGGTTTTGGGTGGGTGTGTTTGTCTGAGAGCTTGTTGCCTGCAGGGATGATACAGGTGTAGGGAATTTGGAGCTCCCCGTGTGGGGAGAACTCCCCTGAAAGGGCCTTTACTGGACTGCCCTGGCCTTGGATGGGCAGCAGGTGCTGTGGGAATGCAGGGAAACTCCCTGGAGGTCTGGGCACACCTGTGGGAACAAGGCACCAACCCAGCTCTTCAGGGGCTGAGCTGCTTCCCTTGGGCAGCAGCGGCTGACGCTGGAGCTGTGTGTGAGGTGAGGGCTGTCCCTGCTCTCTGTGCCCAGGTGAACGGCGTGTCCCTTCACTGTGCTGAGCATCATGTGGCCGTGGAAGCGCTGCGGGGCTCAGGAAGCTCTGTCTCCATGACGGTGCTGCGGGAGCGGATGGTGGAGCCGGAGAATGCCATCACGGTCACCCCACTGCGCCCTGAGGACGACTACAGCCCCCGGGAGCGGCGCGGGGGGCTGCGCTTCCCTGAGCACCCTGAGGGAGCACTGGCCACCGAGAGATATTCCACCTGCCTCATGCGCAATGAGAAGGGCCTCGGCTTCAGCATCGCTGGTGGCAAGGGCTCCACCCCCTACCGGGCTGGGGACACGGTCAGTCCTGATCCCCAGGAATCCCTGAGTCTTCCTCACCCCTGGGCATGCAGCACTGGCCCTGGGGTGGTGGACCAGGTGGGCTCTGGGAGTGAGGATGTGCTCTTAATTCAGGGAACCATAGAATCTGGGAATGGTGTGGGCAGGAAGGGACCCAAAAGCTCACCTTGTTCCACCTCCCTGCCATGGGCAGGGACACACTCCACTGTACCAGTTTGCTCCAAGCCCCTTCCAGCCTGGTCTTGAACTCTTCCAGGGATGGCGCAGCCACAGCTTCTCTGGGCAGCCTGTGTCAGGGCTGCCCCATCCTTACAGGGAGGAATTTCTTCCTAATATCCCATCTAATCCTGCACTCTGTCCATGTGAAGCTATTCTCCCTTGTCTTCTCACTTCAGGCCCTTGTCCAAAGTCCCTCTCCCTCTTTTTTATAAAAGGAAGGGGGATGGAACTCCTGATCTCTGCCAGTGACATCTAATCCTGCTGCTGCCCTCTTGGCACATATTCCAGGCTCTGGGCCACGGGAAGGGTTTCCTGCCAGTGGCTCTAGGGCAGAGGGTTTGTGTGGAGTGGGGCACAAAAGAGAAGCACCAGGGCAGGGGAAGGGTCTGTGGAAGGGAGAGGGCTGGGACCTGCTTGGTGTCTGGGAACGGTTCTGGAGAGCCAGGCCCAGGTGAGGGGAAGCCCAGGCTGCTCTGACCTTCCTGACTGTGCTCCAGGGCATCTTCATCTCCCGGATCGCAGAGGGTGGTGCAGCCCACCGGGACGGAATCCTGCACGTCGGAGACCGGGTCATCTCGGTGAGTGGGTGTGCAGGGAAGGGGCTGACTCAGCTCCATGCCCTCCTTCATGCAGGGGCTGCTTCTCTGTCACTGGAGCTGGATTTTGGGGAGCCTTTTTTTAGTTCTTGAGCCTTTTGGGGGAACATTTAATGTAGGTGGTTTTACCCTGTCCATGATGGGTGGTGGGTGCAGTTACACCTCCCCTTTCCCCAGAGACTGTGTGTGAGTACTTCACTCAAGAATGGCATGGAGAGAGGTGACATGACAGCATTGCTCCAGCCTGGTGTCCCTCCAGAGCCTGGGGGACAGCATGAGGGGCTCTGCTGTGGCAGCCCTCTGGAGCACAACAGGGTCAGCCTGGGCTGGAGCAGAGAGGACTGCCCAAGGGTGCTGTGGAACAGGGCAGGGGTAGCTCAGTGCTTCCCTGCTTCACTTGGAACTCTGGCCCCAGTTTCCCATCCTGTCCATGCAGATCTCACTGCTCTAACCTCATGTCTCTGCCTACCGTCCCTTGCTCCCCTCCTCCAGGGAGCCTCTCCTGAGCCTCCTGACCCTCTTCCCATGCTTGCATGCTGCCTCCAAGGGAAAGCTCCTGCATCCTGGTGCTGGTGGTGGGTTTCTGGCCCAGTTGCTGTGGTAAGAGCACGTGTTACCACAGCGCTGGCGTGAGTAAACACTGATACAGCCTTGTCAGTGCTGGCTTCTGTCTACTCTATCCCTGGGCTGGGGCTGTGTTGTATTTGCTCGGGCACATTGTAGGGGAGCTTAGGTCCAGGTCCAACATTGGTGTCTTGGCAAGAGACTTGAACTGACACAACATTGCTCCCTCCTTGCTAGTGCTCCCCACTCCTCCCAAAATCAGGTCCTGACCCTGACTGGTGCCACATAGACTAAATTATTTTGGGTTTGCTCGTGTTTTAATGCTCTCTGGTACAGAGGCAGGACTGAGGCCCAGCATTTGTGTTTGGTTTGCTCTACCTGTAGCAAGAAGGGGACAGAAAATCTCAGAGTCAAGAGTCAAACCTGTCTCCACCCCCCTTTAGCAGCTCTATTTATATCCATGGGCAGCTTTGTAGGAAAAGCAGATCTAATTCCCTAGTAATAGCTTGCAGTGAATTCCGGGGCTCAGGGCTTACAGAGCTCGCGGCCTCTGCTGGATTTTGATGTGGCTGAGACGTTGCTGTCATTAGTCCCAACACCCTCAGTGGGGTCCTCTTGGTGCCTGTGCCCGGTGTATGTGGCCATACAAGTTTGGTGCTGAGCACCAGCTGCAGCTCAGACCCTGTGCTCAGCTCTGATGAATGCAGGAACAGGTTATTAATTTCCAGGAGAACACTCAATGGACTATTCCCATAACTTCCAAGCTTGCTTTCCACACCCGTCTGAAGCAGTGGTTGCCTGTTTTTTATTAGAAAGGCTCCAGGATGCAGTGATTTCCTGGGATGTGGGTGCAGACTGCATGTGTTCCCTGTACCTACATGGGGAAGGAGAGGGCCCTCGCTGGGTACTGGGCTTACAGGTCCTGCAGGCAGGGCCTGTTTCTGAAGCCATTGTCTCCTGGTCATGCCTCAGCTCTCACTCTAGCAAGGATTCTTGTTTTCTTAGGAAAACAAATACAGCACAGCTTCCTGCTCTTCCCCTGTGTTCTAAACTCTCCTGGACCTTTCTGCACTGGAAGAACCAGGATTGCTCCTTTGACTTTTCCTAAAGGAGCTTTGAGCACATGGACTGAAGAGTCCAGCCTAGGTCTCCCCTCCACATTAACACCCCTCAAAACTCCCAAGTGACACTCAGTCCCCAGCCTCCTGTATTCCTGTGTCTCTTGGGAGTCCTTTCAGTGAGAGAAGACATGGGGCAGGGAGCTTCAATGGACGATGTCAGAGAGTTGGAGTTGTGGAATGGGAATCCAGCATGGAGTGTGCAGCATTTGCAGCAGTCATAAGGGCACCTGGTTTTTTTGGATGGGACTGGAAGCAGACTAAAGAAAACTGATTCTGAGGAGATTAGGACAGTGGCAGGTGGCACGTGGAGTACTAATGAGGCAGTTTGATCCCTGAGAGATTTGCCAGGATAATGTTATTCCCTAGCACACAGAGAAGTGTGTGGACCAGGGAAAGGGCAGAGACCTCCTGGGCACTCAGATCACCATGCTGCAGGACTTGTCTTGCTTTCTAGCTAGCTAAAGGCTATGGAAAATGAGCTGCCCAAGGATTGCCAGGTAATGGAGAATTACTGGGTGAAGTGCATCAAGGGTTGTTACATGTGATGTTACACCCTGTTGCACTCTTACACGGGGAGTCCTGTGCCTTGATCCCTGCTCTGGGGAGGTAACGCTGAGCCCTCTGGTCCAACCCTCTCTGACCACTTTCATCTTGTCAGGGGCAGGAAAATACCAGAGGGGATGTGAGAACTTGGGAGTGGGTGATACTGCAGCAGGTGTGTCTGTGGAGTGTCATTTTAGAGTCACAGTCAGAGCAAGGCTTGGGTTGGAAGGGGTCTTAAAGATCATCTTGTTTCAATTCATTGATTATGTTGGGCCTTGATGTGGTGATAGAACCCAAAGGCCAAGTCTCTCCTGCGTGTCACCTTTGTTAACCATCTGAGGACCCAAGGGATCCTCCCTTCTCAGTCCTGTGGACATATGGCTGCTGCTTTCCCTGATCCCAGGTCCAACCATCAGTAGGGATAAGTGCAGTTTTGCAAAGGTGGAACACACTGCTGACATGGCTGGCCCCACATTCATACAGGCAGGAAGGGGGCAGTACCTTTACAGGTGCCCACCTGAGCACAAGGGGTAGGAATAACAGGCAGCTTCTGCCGGGTCCTACCTGCCAACTCTTCCCTGTGCTCGTGGAATGTGCACACACTCCTCCCTTGCTCAGGTAAATGCTCGTGTCTGTAAGTGTCCAGCTTCTGGCCCAAACATCAAGATCTTCAAGGCTCTTTGGTCAGATCCTCAGTCATCCAGCTTCTGGACCAGCCCTTGGCTCTCCCCACCTTTTGGATTCTTGCTTGCTGGCTAGTCCAGCTTGAGTTTTACCAATAACTCTCACACATGTACCCAGAACAGAGGGAACTAGCACAGTAAATACAGAATGTGGGGAGAAGGCAGAGCAGATGTGGAGATCAGGCCCAGGGCTGGGCCAGATCACCACAGACTAGCAACCTCTTTTTCTCCACCCTCAGCATTTCCCTGTGCCAATTCCTCCTCTCTCATCCTGGACCAGTCCCCTTTTCCTTCTGTAAAGCATCCCGTAATAAGTGCTGCATGTTCCCACAACCCACCTTAAAGCTTCCTACAGCCAGTCGGGCCCTTTCCCACGAGAGTTGTGCTGAGATAACTCCTCATAATCTCCTTTGCCTCTGTGGATTGGTTGCCGAGTTTGTTCACACTTCTCTAACGTGGGTGATTCTTTTGGGCGATTCCTTTAATGATCCATCCAGGAGTGTCTGAGCCCTGTCTCTCTTACTTGCATTCCGTTAAGGTCTGTGCACCTTTGTGGTTCATTTATTATCTTTCCTGCTTGCTGCCTTGTCTCCTGTGCTCAGCAGCCACTACCCACTTCCTTTTCATTCTTCCTCTTCCCATGGGCACGTGCCAGCTGCTGCCATCATATCCTTCTGGTTGGTGCCAGAGATGTCCCATGAGGACAGTCCCCTCAGCAGAGGTGACACTGTCAGCTCAGAGTTTCTAGCACAGCAAAGGGCTGCCTGTGGTTCTCCTTCCCTGTCACAAGGGGAGCAGCACCTGTGACTGTGGGTGGCATGGAGCTGATGGGGTGATTGCTGGAAGTGTCTCAGTGGTTCTGGACAAAACCCTGTCTGACTGTATGTGTCAGCTCAAGTGACAGAGAGCAGAGCAGAAACTGCTCTCTGGGAAGGAGCAGGGGAGTAATGATATTTCTGGGAATAAGGCTGTGAGGAATTGGGCTACAAAGCCCAGTTGCTGTGGCTGTTATAAGTCACATTATTTTGTAAGCTAATGAAACCCTATCTTGGCAGCTGCTATTTTCATGTCCTCATTGTTCGTTTTGGAAAGCTTTCCTAGAACCTAATGACTAGAAACCTTTTAATTTTCAGCTTCAACTTTCTCCTGGCATGTTTTGTCCTTTGATGGTGTTCTTCCAGCTTGGTGCTCGGGTTTCTGCCCCTCATATGTTTATGGAGAACAGTCACATCCCTCTGGTCCTTTGAGTCTCTAGGGAAGCTGTTTTAACTTAATTTTGTAGGAGAGGCTCTTTATGCTTCCAGGTCTCTCTGTAACTGGGATCACCTTTAATGCCTTAGAGCTGGCATCTTCCCTGAGCTGCCATGACCTTGCCCAGCACAGGTGGCCACCAGTGGCCCAGTTGACCAGAGACAGGTCCTGTCCCCCATCAGATCATGGCTTCAGTGCCTGTTTCTGGGCTTTGGGTGGCTGGTAAAGGCAGGTGGCGTGGTGACAATGCAGCAGGTGCTCCAGCAAATCCATGTGCTGTGGCATGCCGGCTGGGAATTGCTGTTTTGGGTTCTCCCATGTTTAGATGTTTGGCCCCATTCCTTTACTGCAGCCTCTTGTCCCAGTGGGAAGCTGGAATGGGTTGCCAAGGAGTGCCAAGTGTTCTCCTGGATGAGCTGCAGCATAGCACAGGCCCAGCTGCATTTCTGGTGCTACAGGAGGGGGAGCATCACACACGCCCTGTGGGGTCCCCTGGAGTTTCAGTGGTGCTAGAGGGCACCAGCTGTACAGGGAAGGTGGGAAAGGGGCAGGAAAGCTGCCTAGGAAGAGGATTGGGGTCCAGGTGGGAATGAGCACGTGCCTGTGTCCCTTTGCCAGATACAAGGGACTAGGGTGAGTTACAAGGTGCTTTGGGGCACAGGCCTTTGAACTGGGACCATGTTCCAGCAGGATGGGGTCCCTCAGGGGCTTGACTGAGCGCTGGAATGCCGGGAAATGCCGGTGCGATGGTCTGACACAGAGTTTGCGGGTTGTTCTAGATCAATGGGGTAGACATGACAGAAGCCAGGCATGATCAGGCCGTAGCGCTGCTTACCGCGGCCTCCCCCACCATCGTGCTGCTGGTAGAGAGAGAGGGCTCGGAGCAGCCCGGGGAGGGAGACTCGCCCGGCGTGCCCCGCGTGCGCATGCACTCCCCCCCGCCGCTCCCCGGCCCTGGGGACAGCCCGCCCGAGGAGACGCCCGCGCCGCAGAGGAACCACCTCTCCAAAGGGCTGGAGGATCAGTACCCCATCGAGGTGAGCCGGGCTCTGGGATATGGGGTAGTGTAACCCTGGATGGGTTTCATTTGAAAAAGTGGTGTTGTGATGGGAGTTGGCCCACTGGGTTCTCGGAGCTGGAGAAGTCATAGAAAAGCTTGGGGTGCAAGGAACCTGAAAGCCCATCCCAGTCACACTACCTGCCATGGGCAGGGACACTACCACTAGACCAGGTTGCTCCAAGCCCCTTCCAGCCTGGCCTTGAACGCTTCCAGGGATGGGGCAGCTGCAGCTGCTCTGGGCAACCTGTGCTAGGGCCTCATCCCCCTCTCAGGGAAGAATATTCTTCCCGATATCCCACCTAACCTTGCCCTCTCTCCATGCAAAGCCATTTTTCCCTTGTCCTGTCACTCCAGGTCTTTGTCCAAAGTCCATCTTCAGCTCTCTTGGAGCCTCCCCCAGATCTTACAGTCCCACGTGGGGAAACGGCCTTGTACTATGGGTATTCACCCATCAAAACACCCCTGACTCCATGTTTTTCAGTGTTTGTGGTCCGTATGTGATGTTCCTCATTCCCTTTGACTCTGTTTCTTGTTCCCTCAAGGAAATTCACCTCGTGAAGGCAGGTGGTCCCCTGGGCCTCAGCATCGTCGGAGGCAGTGACCATTCCAGCCATCCCTTTGGGATTCATGAGCCGGGGGTCTTCATCTCCAAGGTAGAGTCCCAGGAGAGCTGTCCAGCCACAGGCACTCCTGAGCTGTTGTATTATTGGGGTTAAGGTGAAACGTTTTGATGCAAGTCCAGAAATACAGGATGGATTTATGAAATAAAGGGATGGGAGAGGGATGTGTGAAGGGTTGTACTGGATATGCTGCTGCTGGAGCCATCTAAGGGCACACAAAAGCCTCAAACTGTGTAATCCATGCCAAACCCTTTGGAGGGATCCAGTTAGCTTCTGAAATTTCTAAGCTCCTCTTGGGTTTAATGGGTCATGGGAAAATGCTGGCAGTAAGCCAGTCATCACTGCAAAAGTCCTGGTGGGATGAGTGTGTGAGTGCAGGGACACCCAGAACTGCTCTGCTACGCTCAGGCCAGTGCCCTTCGACCCTGTGTTTCTGTTTCAGTGGTGACATCAGCTGATGCCATTTAGGGACAGCACACAGGCCGGGCACTGGCTGCAGCCCATTCCCTTACAGTCCTGCACATCCACGCTCCTTGGATTAGGGATGCTGGAGAGGACATCCTTGCCCAGCCCTTTCTGCTTCCTGACATCTCTTGTCCCTTGGAGATGCTGAATCAGTCTCCTCTGATACCTGTGGCTGTGAGTCAGGGTTCAGACCTTGTCAGGGGCTCTTTGGAATTCCAGGAGTGATACCTGCCAGATCTCTTATTTCATGTGCCCATTCTTTTTCTTGAAACACTTAAGCAGGTCAGTGGAGCAGGATTCGCTCTTCCCAAAGCCAAACTAACTTTTTCCCACCATTCCTGCTTGCCTGTGTGCTCACAGGTCTCAGCCTTTCCTTGATGACTCCTTTGTTTTACCAGGAACAGAGGTTTGGTTTTGTGGTTAGTCCCTCTGTAACCCTCAGAATTCCCTGTAGAGTACTGGATGAGGGCTGGAGTTGTACTGGTGCTGACAGTCTTGGTTACAGTCACGGACAAAAAATGGCAAAACTGGAACAGGATTGGTTTAGAAAAAATTTGGAATATGAGAATAACATGGAGTGACACTTCAAAGCAAATCCCACTTCATTCTTTGCCAGTGTTTCCAGATATGTCACCTCTTGGGAAACTTTGACTGCCAAGAGAGGTGTCAAAACAGGCCTGGAGGGTGTTGGTGGATGCCCAGGGTCACAGTCACATCCGCAAGGAGAGATGGAATTCCCTTCTCCTGTTGTACTACTGGTTCTCTGCAGGTCA
This sequence comes from Anabacerthia variegaticeps, assembly GCA_035583185.1. Taxonomy (NCBI): domain Eukaryota; kingdom Metazoa; phylum Chordata; class Aves; order Passeriformes; family Furnariidae; genus Anabacerthia; species Anabacerthia variegaticeps. The sequence goes on from JAWWEW010000069.1 coordinate 4,837,548, forward strand.
TTCCCCGGGGGCTGGCGTCGCGCAGCGGGCTCCGCGTCGGGGACAGGATCCTGGAGGTGAACAGCATTGACCTACGCCATGCCACACACCAGGAGGCGGTGAATGCGCTGCTCTCCAATGCCCAGGAGCTCACCATGGTGGTCCGGAGGGACCCGCCTCCACCTGGGATGCAGGTGGGTTCTGAGCGAAAGGACTGGGGGGAGTCACATGGGGTCACTTCTGGAGGCAGTTTCTTACCTGTCTGGAGGTCTGGGACTAGGACACAACCAGACTCCTGGTTGGAATTTCCTTCTGCTTTGGCAGGATCCAGTCTCTTTGGAAGTATATTTCCAGCAGGGAACTGGTGAGGGCGTCTTGCTATGCTTATGATGACTCTGTCGTCAGAGAATGACCAGATTCTATAAAGACCACACCTGATCAGGGAACAGAAAAGGACAGAGCCTCACCAAAGGGAATACACTGCCAAATAAGGGATGGGATTCATTCAGGCCCTTTTCAGGGCATTCAGAATATGGCCACTCCAAAGAGTGTTCCCTCAGCTGTCCCAGCGTGAACTTGTCCCAGAAACAAGGACTCTTTTCTGTGTTTCCAGGAAATATGCATTGAAAAGGCTCCAGGAGAGAAGCTGGGCATCAGCATCCGGGGAGGAGCCAAGGGCCATGCTGGCAATCCATTTGATCCCACCGATGAAGGCATCTTCATATCCAAGGTACCAGAAGTGCCATGTGAGGACTGCCAGGGAGAAGGGTGATCCCTGGGGGATCTGTTGGATGTGCTCTCTCTGCTTTCCCTGGTGCAGCACTTCTAGAGACTCTCCCTCCAGTGGAGGCAAATCACTGTCCTTTCATATTTCCTCCTCTGCAACAGCTACACCATTTCTTCTTCCATTTCCTGTTTGCCTTTGCCTTGTGTTTCCTCTCTGATATTTTTTTTTGTAAGGTGAACCCGCATGTCCTTCCCTTTCCCCACATTCCTATTGCTTCTCACATGCATGTGGCTTCCTGCCTACTCAGACTTGTGAGCTCTTCCCTCTTTCCTTGGGAATCATCAGGAATTGCTCCCCTTTCCTCCTGTGCCACACACCCTGTGTGTAACTTTGTTCCCTTTGTGACTGCTTGTGTCACACTTCTCACACCACTTTTCCCCCAGAAGTAACGTGTGTTTTCTTGTTCAGCTGTGTATCAGCTTATGCTCTTCGCAACCATTTCAAAAAAGTTTTTATTGCCTCTTCTTCCTTGCTGGCAGTGGAACACAGTAATAAGTGGTGTCATTGTGGTCTTGCTGCTGACAAAGGGGACTCTGGGTGCTCACCTTGGTGTCACTGGTTCCCTCTTTAGCTGATTTTGGAGGTGTAAACCATCCTCGTGGCTGGGGACACTCCATAATTGCCAGTCAGCCCTGATAATTGGCTCCTCTCAAGGCAAGGCAACACTCAGCATTTGTCATTACATGGCTGTAACTACTTCATCTGAGTTCTAAAGTCAAAAGAGTAAATTCCTTCTGTCAGAGTGACAGTTGCACTTTCACCTGGGACATTTGCAGTAACAGAAAAAGAAAACCTGGGATTATTGCAGCTGATGGTTGTTTGTAAGCATTCAGTTAGGTTTTCTCTCCTGCAACATTGGAGCATTTGAGGATTGGAAGGGTCAGTTTAGCCACAAAGCAGGGTTAGTTCAGCCCCCTCTCCTTTTTTCCCAATGCTGGTTGTTTTAACCTGCAGTTCTGAACTTCCTAGCTCTCCCTTCAGCCTTGTTACTGCCTTCAACCTCTCTTACCTGTCTTATCAAGAGCAGAGTTCCTGCCTCTGATTTTTACTGTTTATTTCCAGTAACAGAGACAAAAGTGATGCTTTTCTTCCTCCTCTTTGCATGTGTGATCCCTCCCTACTTCTTCTTTAGTTCATCTTTATTTGCATTTCCATTGTGTCTCTCTCTCACCAAACAATTATTTCCCTTTCTGAGGTCCATTATGATTTGAGAGCTTTTCCTTCTCACTCACTTCACTGGCAGAGTCAAAGCAGTTTGTTTCCTTGGGAGAGCACGTTTCAAATACACTTTTTTTTATCTCCCATAAGAGATTCTTCCACACGTTTCCTCTACCAACCTGTACAAGTTTTTCCTTTCCTGCCCTCTCCGTGAGTCTACAGCAGTAGTTCCAGATGCTTCCCCTGAGTCATTGTCCCTGTTCCCTGTGTGTGTTCCCCTCTCACTCTCCTCCTGCTAGTCCCTGTGCTCTCTGATCTCTGTCACCTCTCCAGTGACACTGTGACTCCTGGGTTCGTTCCAGGTGAGCTCCTCTGGGGCTGCAGCTCGGGATGGCCGCCTGAAGGTGGGGATGCGGATCCTGGAGGTGAATCACCAGAGCCTGCTGGGAATGACGCACACGGAAGCGGTGCAGATCCTGCGAGGGGTGGGTGATGCCCTCCTCGTGCTGGTCTGCGATGGCTTTGACCCCAAGGCTGCGGCTGCGATCGAGGTGAGGACTGGAGTGCAGGTGCCCTTGGAGCAAACAGGATCCCACCTCTTTCTTCACAGAATGCTGGATTCTCCCAACCTTTTGCTGTAGATTTTTTTTGAGGTCTGAGATTTCAAAATCTGACCTGCAGTATGAACTGGAGGTGGTTGCCAGTCCAGAAAAGCAGTGGTCCCTCCGGACTGTCTCTTTGCTGCTGGTTCCAGAACTGTCCCATGCTAGCGCTGCACTGAAATGAAGTTTTCAAGCTCACTTTCTCCAGGCTATTTGTGCCCATTATTTTTTGGCCACTATTACATTTACGGTAAATTGTCTAGCTCTTTTTTGGTGTTTGCCTTTCCCCACAGGGTAACACTTCCCTGGAGCAATCCTGTGCCCTCTCAGATTTCTGTTTTCAAGGCTTAGCTAGTCAGCTAGTGAGCTTTTGTATTCTCCAAGAGAACATGAACCCAGTCTCTGCTCACCTTCCTGCACCTAGGTCCATTTAAATTCATCTTTTTTAGACCTCACATTCCTCGAGCACTTGTCAGCTGAAATGGTAGGGATGGAACTGGGTGCTCTTAAGATCCCTTCCAACCCAAACCAGTCTGGGTTTCTATTGAATAAGGTTTCAAGTTGTGAAAGAGTTCTGGTTCTGGTATTCTGTATGTTGGAGCCCAGGATAGGGAATTTTTGGAATGGCACTCTGTGGGTTTCCATGGGGTGTGATTTGCCTTTTGATTTGCAGATGTCCCCAGGAATCATTGCAAACCCTTTTGCTGCTGGCATTGGGCGCAAGAACAGCCTGGAGAGCATCTCCTCCATTGACCGCGATTTGAGCCCCGAGGAACTAGAGATCCTGCAGAAGGTGGGTCTTCTGGCTGAACTGGGAGCATGTTATGGAGTGGAAACAGTTTCTGAAAATCTCTAGTCTCCCTTGGTGCATGGAATCTGCAACATAACAGGCAGTGGCTGTGGCATGGGATCAGCAGATCCCAGCACTTGGATCAGGAATGTGCTAGGATGGGACTGTGGCACCTTCGTGAGGTTCCCAGGTGCTCCAGGTGTGGAGAGAGCGCTGGTTGAGGTGGCTCTAACTCTGCTCTCTCCTAGGAGATGGAAATGGTGAGAGAAGCAACTCAGTGGGAGAGAGAAGAAATGGAGAAAGTGGTGAGAGATTCTTTGTGTAGCAAAATCTGTTTGTGGCAGTGACTCTGCCCAGCCCGTGAGCCCCAAGGAAGGTGCCACAGGTTATCTCTACCCAGTTGTCAGTGCCACGGGGAGCTCTGGATCTTTGCCCAGTTGGGGAGCTCTGGATCTCTGTCCTGTTGGCAGTGCCATGGGAAGCTCTGGGCATTCTCTCTCCACAGAGAAACACTCCATTACCCCAGCTGCTCTTTGGCTTTGCTGTACCTCCCCATGCACCTCTGTGGTGATGCTTCTCTGGTATTCACAGACTCCATCCTTGTTACCTGCTGATACCTCCTAGCCAAGCTGCAGCTTTCAGAAAAATGGCCAATGAGCTTGGAAGACCCAAATTTAGTTAGTTTTCTCTGTCCAGTACCACATGACCTGACAGAGCTTTTCTGAGCAAAGATGAACACACAGCTCAGAGCTGCCCTGAGTGGAAAAGTGACGCTGTTAATCAGTCACAGATTTGTGCTCCTCAGTTCACATGGTCATTTCTCTGCTTTGCTGTGAGTTTTGTGTTTCTGCCCACTGGTTCAACCTTACACAGAAATAGAAATAGAATTTTCCAGAAAGAGAAGTAGAATTTCCCAGAAATAGATCAGCAGACTCGAGCCCCTTGAGGACTTGGGATTTACAGTTATCCCTCCTATAACAGTAATTTATTCAGTTGGTGTTTGGAAAAAGAGGGAAAACTGAATTCTTCAGTGTTTTCAGTTGGAAATCTGCTCCTTTGGCAGATGAGTGTGTATGTCTTGCAAGTGTTTCTCTGGGTTCTCTCAGCAGTTACAGTCTCTCTGCCTTTTCACACAATGGCTTCCCCACAAAAGCAGGGTGAGGTTGGCAGTTCTGATGGAAGTGGAATGTCCTTGTTGAGTAATCTTCAACCTGATCCTGTTGAAGACTCCCTGCTCATTGCAGGAGCTGGACTAGATAAGCCTGAAAAGTCTCTTCCAACCCAAACCATCCTTGGTTTCTGTGAATAATTTAGATAGGAGGGACCTCAGCAGTGCACTTGGTTCAGCCCAGAGCAGGGCCAATTCAGATAGATTTAGGTTTTGCTTATAAAATGCCTGGTTCCTTGCCTGAGAAGGAACTCAGAGTGGCTCAGCAAACCTCATTTCATTGTGTTTCTGTTGGAGCAGACGCTTTTCCTGCCAGTTTTGTGGTGGAAGCATATACATTTGAATATGGATTTGGATATGGATATATGTATTTGAATACGCTCCAGGAGACTTCAGATACTGTGGGGTCCGTATCGGTATTTCTAGCACCTGTGAATAAACCAAGTCTGGCCCCAGACTGCTGCTCGAGCTGAGCAGGTGGCATTTGTCCAGGCTCAGGTAAAGAAAAGTTTTGCCAAAATTTATACTGAGATTACTTAAAAATAGTTTGTCAAAAAAACCCCAGAAAAACCTTTATGATTGGTGAAGTGGCCTTGGATATGTCTCATTTTAAAAAATGCTGGTATTTTTTGGTGCCTCTTCCCGTGGGATGTTAGGAGGAGGCAGCAGCAGATGTTCCAGGCTCCTCAAACATCTCGGGATCCATGGACTGAGGCCCACAAGCAAAGGCATGTTTTTCTGCTGGGCCTTTTAAACCTTGAATCTGGGATTGTGTCTCCAAAGCTGGTTTTGATGATTGAATTTATCCCAGTGTTGGAGCCAGCACTGCATGATGGCTATTGGAATGCTGAAGGAAGTTCCCGTCAGTGGCACATCCTCAGTAATTTCTGTCACCATTTTTGGACCTCTTTTCTTATCCTCCAATGATTCATGTTGATTCCTGCACAAGAACAATGGAGACCAAATGTGTCCCCAGCCCACAGCAAGTTGTGAACTGAAGAACTGGAAAGAATTTTGGCTTTACTCTCCTCCCTGTAGAGGTTTTCAAACCCACTCGCTGCAGACATCTCTCACCTTCAATTCTCTGATAATTCAGTTTCTAGTAGAAATATCAGTAACTCCATGTCTCTGTGGACTGATTCCTAGTGTATTTGTCTGTCACTGTGTTTTTCTGTGGCTCTAGTTATTTTTCTAATCTTATTCCAAATCCTCCCCAGATGTTGTTGGGGATGGACTTTGAGGGTTCCATAGCTCCCTCTGGACTACCTAGTGCTCCTGTCACTTCTCAGAGAAGTGTTCCTGTACAGCCTCAGAGAAGGGTCACAATCCAGATTAGTGTCATCTGGAATCCTTACCCTGCAGAGAACTTGTGCAAAAACAAGCGTAACCAGATTCAGAATAGGCCTTAACTTAAATATACCTTAATATCCCTTTTGAGCATTAGTGTCTTCTCATGCTGCTTTTTCTTGCGTGGAGGTTTGGGACACTGTGGGACACTGGGTGTCTGTAATGCATGGCAGCTGTTGAAGAGAATTTTCAGTTGGCTCCCTCTCAGCTGCCTCCCACCTTCCAGCCTAGGGACTTCTGGACTGTCTGGTTCCTGCTTGGCAGGAGCAACCAGGAGGGTTCCATAGGCAGGAGACAGGAAGGATGCTGCTGCTCTGTCTCCAGGCCTGGCTCTGCCCAGAGATGCTGGGCAACAATTCACAGAGGTATCAGTGCCCAGAAATCAGTCTTTAGGACAAGTCCCACACTGATACCTTCCTGTTGCAGCCTGGAAGTGAGCCCGTGGCTGGGGCTTTTGGGATTAGTCACTGGTCACTGTAGTGTCCCTGCGGTGCTGAGTGACTGCAGGCTGGTGGTCGGTGTTGGGCTCGGCCTTGTGCTAAGACCATTCTGGCCCTCCCTGATGTATTTGCATCACTGTATGTGATACTATAAGCAGCATGTGGGGTTTAGGCCTTTTTCCTTAGTGACAGCCAGGCCTATGCTCTGTAGATTTGTTTTTCCATTCCCTTCCAACCTCTCTGCTCTCTCAAGGTGTCTCTTTCAGCAATGAGCAACCCCCTCCTCCCCTTGGTGCTGGTGTGGCTTGTGCTAGCAGAGGCTGTAGCTGTCTTTGCTTTCCCCAGGTTTGTCCCTGCTGAGGATCTTGGGAACCTCTGCTCTTCCCCTGCACTGTGGCACCCTGATCATGTTGTCCAGGGTGTCCTTGTTCATTCTGCTGGTGATAATCACACAGGTGCTGAATTCCAGCTCCTTTTTCCCCAGTCCCAGGATTCTTGCTGGGTTTTTGCTCCCCCTTTGCTGGTGCTGGCACAGCTCCTCTGTCCCCTCAGGAGTTCCTGCCCAGCATGGCTGACTTCTTTCCCTCTCTCTTGTCTCTCTGCTCTGGCTCTGTCCTGTCCCGTGGAAGGAGCGGATGCGTAGGGAGCGGGAGGCAGCCACGCAGCAGCTTGAGGAGGAGGTGGAGGTGAGCAGCAAGGGGGGAGGGCTGGTGAGTCCCAGAAAAGGGCTACAGCTGGACTGGTAGGCTGGAGAAATCCCCAAAAAGTGTTTGTTCCCTCTGGCTTGTGTTCTTCATTCCCTCCTGTAAAAGGATGTGACATTGGGGATAACAGAAGAGATCAGAACTGAAAAAATGTATAAGGGATTGAGGAAGGGACAGTGGAAAACAGTGGCTGGGTTTGTAACCTGGACTTTTGTTTGGGGTTAGAAAGGCAAAATGGGAAGCAAAATGGAACAAAACTGTACGGTGAGAGTGAGTTAAGGCTGGAAAAAGGAAGCAGAGGAATTGCAGAGTTGCACTCTTGAACATGGCCAGATCCAGACTGAAGCTGTTTTGAATGCTGTCGGAGCAAATGGGTAGTTATGGCACAGTCTCCTCCCTCCCTCTGAGGGAGTGGTGGTGGCAGGAGGAATGAGGGGATCTGAGCAGCATGGATGACCAGGAGCCCACAGTGACACGTTCTCCGCAGCATTTCTTAAGCCCAGCCCCTGCCATGGGTCCCCATGGTTGTGTTTGGAACAATTCCAACTTCTGCTCCAGGCAGTGGGAACTCTGCAGAGTTTGGAGATAAGGCCTTGGTTATTACTAGGGTGGTTCCCATTTCATTGCTCTTCCTCATTGATTTAGTTGACTTTGGGTCTGACCCATTCCTGGTGTCTGTGGTTTTTTGCCCCTCTGCAGAACATCCCCAGTGAACCCCTGCGCCTGGACTACCGGACCCTGGCAGCACTGCCCAGCAGCGGCCTGCAGAGAGGCAACCGAGCCGTGAGTGGGGGCTGAGGGGGGTCCCTGCAGGGGGGAGGCTCTGTGGGCACTGAGGAGGTGGGGGTCCCTCTGGAGGGGAGGCCATGGCAGGGCTGAGGGGGTGGAGGTCCCTGCAGGGGGAGCAGCAAGGGGCTGTGGGGATAGAGGTCCCCTCAGGGGTGGCCATGGTCCTTCCCTTACCTGCACTCCATCTGTGCCATGTGGTGGGAGGTGACGGCATCCTCTGCAGAGGAAAACTGGGAAGCAGAACTGCGTGGTACTCTGGCACTGAAACAGGAAGCAGCTGCAAAAGAAAGATGGGAATAAGAAAATGAGGAGAGCAAGGGCCAGGTGGTTTTCCTTGTTGAGAAGGGAAGTGGCAAAGTTTGCCAAGTTGCCAGAAGCAGAGTCTGGAACAAGGCAGAAGGAACAGCCCAGAAGGAAGAGAAGGGATGTGAGTGAGAGAGTGCAGGGATTTGTTGTGGAAGGAAGCAGCTCCAGAAAGCTTCCAAGGAGTGAGAGAAAGATTCTTCCTAACACAGTGATGACAGTGCTGGGTGCACAGCTCAGTTGTAAATCCATTGTGGAATGGTGGTTAGGAAGGAGGAGGGATAAAGGTGCTGAGACTGAAAGTATTAAAAATAAAAAAAGTTCAAGTCTGGGTTGTACGGGGCTCTGAGCAACCTGGTCCAGTGAGAGGTGTCCCTGCCCATGGCAGGGAATGGGGCTGCATGGTCTTCAGGGTCCCTTCCAACCCAGTACATCCTAGAATTCTATGAAAGCCAAGATCTCCCCAGGCCTGCAGAAGGCAAAGTGGCCGTGGCTGTGTGTTGTGACTGAGTCCTGTGGCTCATGTATCATGTTGTGTGTTGTGACTCCAGCTGTGGATACTCCTGCCCTGTGCCCTGCCTGCCAGTCCCTCGTATGTAATGGCCAAGAGAAATTGCAGGTTTCATGAACTTCATGGATTCCAAACTCATCTCTCTTCTGTGTGGTTTAAATTCTCTCTCTACCTTTGCTTCCTTTTGTCTTCCCTTTATCACCCCTATTCCCTTGGGCTTCCACCTGCTCCTTCACACATCCTCAGTCTCCTCCTTCCTTTCTTCCTGGTGTAGCAAGACCTCCCTTTGCTCTCACCATCCCACTCTGTTGTTTTGGGGTCATCTCTTTCACCTCTTCTGTCTCCATCTTGTTCCATGCAGACAGGTCTCCTTTCCTGTTCTCTTTCTTCCTGTTTCAAGGCCCTCTTGCTTTCTGCCTCATTTCAGTGACAGCCTTGCTTTGGCTCCAGCTCTGACTCCTTTTGTATCCCATACTTCCCAGCTTTTGGATTTCCCTCCCGCTGTTCACACAAAAAAGCATTTTCAGGAAAAGGTTTATTTTTAGCATCTCTGAGTGTAATTCAGTATCTGGAAGAGGGGGAGAGTCAGTCCCAGGCAGCAGCTGCCTCCATGCAGAACAGCCCAAGAGTGGAGCAACCTTTGGGAGCTTGCGCCTTGCAGCCTGTGTCAGCCTGGGAACGCCTGGTATTGGAATGTGGGGTTGTGTGTGCCGGAATGCCGGGTGATGGGCAGCATCTATAAATGTCCCATTTCAGGGAAGGGCCCATGGGTGCCCATGTGTGTCTTTGTCCAGCTGTCACCAGCCCTGTCTTTGCTCTGGTTGGAAAAGTACAACTGCCTGGATCATGGGGACAGCAAGATTCTGGTGTGGAGGTAAAGGTTCTGGTGTGGGGGCAGAGGTTCTTGTGGTTCTTCAAGAGCTGGAAGTCTCAGTCAGGGTGGGCTTTCCAGCAGAAGGGCAGGCAGGTCGGTGACAGGTTGTCCATCTGCAGACAGTCTGTCTCCATCCAGATGACTGCTGCTCTTGTCCCGTTCCCACTGTGGGTTTCTCTTTCTCCCTGTCTCCAGGCCAGTTCTCTCACCACGTGCATTCTCCTCTAAACAGTGTCTGGGCATCTTTTCCTGACACAGTTCCCTGTGAAGGAGCTGTTCCTGTCATTGCTGTGGGACAGGAGGAGCTGTAGGGAACCGTTCCTATCCTCACCACGGGACATGAGGAGCTGCAGGGAACTCTTCCTGCCCTCGCTGTGGGGCAGGAGGAGTTGCAGGGAACTATTCCTGTCCTTGCTGTGGAGCAAGAGGAGCTGCAGGGATTTGTTCCTGTTCTGGCTATGGAGCAAGACAAGTTGCACATCAATCCTGACCGCTGTAACTGTAGGTGGAATTTTTCATGAGGATTCCCCAAGAATGGCCCCCAGAGAAAGGAGCAGATGATTGTCTGCCTTGGATCAATCTGTGTTGCTGTGTCTGGGTCCCTTTGTGAGCAGGATTTAACAAAGGCTGATGAGATGTCTGTTCTGTTTGTCCACTGTTAAAAGTCCAACTGAAAATTCCTGTTGGAAGCAGCATGGAAATGTTCATTTGGGTGATGCTCTTTGGCCATGCTGCCAATGTCCTGCAACATCTGGATAGAAGCTGTGGCTGGCCCACCCCTGGAAGTGTTCAAGGCCAGATTGGATGGGGCTTGGAGCAACCTGGTCTAGTGGAAGGTATCCCTGCCTGTGGCAGGGGGTGGAATGAGGTGAGCTTTCAGGTCCCTTCCCACCCGAACCATCCTGGGATTCTGTGACTATAATTCCCTTACAGGAGTCAAAGAGCTGTTAAAGTCTCTGTCTTCTGCATCAAACAGACATGAAAGCTGGACTCAAGACGGACTGATCAAAGCAAAATGATTAAAGTCTAGTTTTACTTTCTGGACTATGAGAAATGGAGAAGAATTGACATGTGTTAGTACCAGGTCACCATGATTAGTTAATTAACAGCCTTTACTTTCTGCTCTGAATCTGTTTCTCTTCAGTTTCTTGGCATTGATTTTTTTCTTTGTACTTCATGTACTTCATACTTTGTTCATCAGATTTAGGATTAGATTTCTTTCAGTGCCCCAAAGGATGCAGGGTAACACATGCTTGTTCTATCTGCGGGCTGAGAAAGCTCGCTGCATTGCCCAAATCTTTGCTTACCCAAAATAGAAATTGTGGCTTGTCTGACAGAAATAGTCCCTGTGGGACCAGGGAGTGAGGAATCCCTACCATGACATGCCACAGCAGTGGGAGCTGGAGCTTACAGCAAGGGGCAGATCCAGCCCAGTTTCCATCAGGTCCAAGAACAAAATAGGGACTGAGGCTCCCCGTGGACTGTCAGGCTTTATGGCCCTCTGGGAAAAGGTGGTTGGAGTTAGGGTTTTTACATTGGAAAGTCACATAGTCACAACAGCAGGATTTCTCAAAGTAGTGCAGACTTTGCTGCTCAAGAAACACGATATGAACCAGGGCTCTGCCAATCACAGAAGTGGGGTTGGAGGGTTAGGGGAGGGCCTCCGAAATTCCTGAGCCTCCCAGCTGCCATTGTAGTCACCAGCCCACCCTCAAGAGCTATTTTGGTGACCACTGCCATGACACAGGAGCTGGAGAATGTGCTCTGAGCCAGGAGAGGTCTTTCTGCTCTTCAGAGGCACTTGGATGGAAGGTTTGGTCTTTGCTCTCTGCCTTTCTCTGCTCCCCTGAGGAGGGCTCTGGCTGGGGTAACAAATTCTCTTCTATGGCATTAAGAGGAAGGGTCAGGGTTTCATCTGGGCTGGGTGTGAGCCCCAGCAGAGCTGGGGCTGCCTCAGTCCTGGCATCAGCAAGAGCCACCCAAGGGGTCTATGCTCTGTCGGCTGTTCTGAGCTCTGGTACTTTGGGTGTGTTGTGATGCAGTGAGGCCACAAAAGCATATTCACCTGTACAGGTGTGATGGAAGTACAGGGGGTGGGTGTTGTGTGACTGTGTGGCAGTCCTGGGGTGACAGCAGAGGCTGGGCCATGGGTGATGGGGGTGAATGGAGTTGGGGTTGGACTGGATGGCCTCCAGAGGTCCCTTCCCACCCCAGCTATTTGGTGATTTTGTGTGCTGTGGTGATCAGGAGGAGGACGTGTCCTTGTGCAGGTGTCAGCAGTGAGTTTGGCTGGAGAGCGGCTGGAGAAATGTGTGTGAGTTGAAGCAGTGCGTGGAGCACTCCTGCCTGTCAGCTTCCCGGGGTATGTGTGCACAGCAGGGTCCTTTCCTGGAAGTGGCCCTGGGGATCACAGATTGGTGGTAGAACAGGAGAGAGGGATGGGATAGTGTGTGGGCATTAGCACTGAAATTCTTCTCTCCCTTGTCCTTCAGCAGCTGCTCTGTATTTTCCTCCTCCTCTCCTTTACTCTGTTCTCCCTATTTCTGTCTGATGGTTCTGTTTTCCTCTCAGCCTGCTCAGTATACTAAGCCGAGCTCCAGCATGGAGGGTGACTGTGCAGTGCTGTCCCTCCCTGCGGCATGGGACGGCCGGAATGCATCCCTGGACCTAGCACCTGGTGCAACCAGCAGCAGCGTGGCTGGGCCCCCTCAGCACCCCACGGGCACAACCAGCAGCAGCGTGGCTGGGCCCCCTCAGCACCCCACATCAACTGATCAGCGCACGAGCGGGGCAGAACAGCCTCAGGGGGGCAAGCAGGACCCTGCAGGGTGTCCCTTGTCGCAGGAGCAGCTTCCAGAGCCAGAGTGTCTGATCGACTCGCAGCCCATCCCCTTCAGTGAGAACCCCTTTGTGGTGGCCAACCGCAGGGGCAAGGCTGCAGGCACAGCTGGCTTGGGAGGGCCTCCCCTGGGCTATGGCAGCGGGGGTGTGCTGAAGACCAGCCTGTACTCCAAGGCAAGCGGCGTGTGCCGTGTGGTGTTTGGCATGCACTCACACAGTCTGGGCCACCACACCCTACTAAACCCCCGTGTGGGGCAGCACGGTGCCCGTGGGCCGGGCCCCCCTAACCCGTGTGGCCCCAGCACTGCGTGTGGGGGCCGTTGGTCCCCGATGGTCAGTGTGTCTTCCTCCAGCCACTAACACACCCCGGTCATGGCCATGCATGTGCTGCTGAACCCCTCTGAGGGGATGCAATGACATCTGTGACTTCCCTGCTGTCCCTCTGGGTCCGGCTGGGAGCAGCAGCATCTCTGCCTGCTCGACTGGCAGCGTGGGGCTGGCAGGGCTTGTGGGAGATCGTTGCTGGTGCCACACTTACACACCTGGGCCTGAACACAGCCCTTCTTAGATGTCTGAAGGGAAAGAGGAGAGCAGCTGCCATGGTTGATCTGCAGCCCAGGAGCTGCTCCTGCAAATGACACTTTTTGGTCAGTTGAGACTGGGATTTCAAGGGAGATCTTTGCTTTCTGCTCTGGAAAATCTGTTTGTATTTGACATTCTTGCTGTTGCACAGGGAACCTTTGGCAGAGCCTGGACTAGACCCCAAGACGGGTCTAGCCCAACCTCCACATTGCTCTCCCCTTCTTCCTTTCTTAATGTTTTGGGAGGTCTCAAAACCTAAACAGCCCCACCCGGAGGAAAAACCAGTCAACCAACCCAGCCCCCAGTTGCAGTGATCTTGGAGGTGTTTTAGGGAGTTTCACAGGTGTGTAGGTGGGTGGGCTTAGAACAAGGCATTTATTGAAATCTGTGCTCCAGTATAAACTTCAAGTTGCTTCAGGTTTGGTCAGATTAAACACTGTTGCCCAAGGCTGGCTTGAACCAACTGACCGGTAGCTGTGGTATTAGTGACTGCCTAAACAGTTCCCTAAATCCCAAATGATCTGCTTCCTTCTTTAGGCATCTAAAATACTTCTGAAAGATGCTCCTCACTCCTGCAGCTGGAGTGCACGTGGTTCCTGGGACACTGCTCTCTGTCCAGATGGTGGGATGGGCTGTCAGCTAGTTCAGCCAAGCGTTGGTGCCAGAGGTTCGTCTGGAAGTGAGGAGAGCCCTGTCTCTCCAGTGCAGGCCAACAGCAAAGGATGTGGCTGGGGATGATTTCTGTCCACTTCCAGTTGGAAATGGCTGGTTTTGCTCAGTGTCTGTAGAGTGGGAGGTTTGCCTTGGTCTGACTCTGCCTATGGGGGCTGTGAGGAGTCTGGAGAAGATTCCCAGGACTTGCTGTGAAGCAGAGGCTGTAACCTCATCTAGATGGCCTTGCAGTGTTTGAATATGATCTCAGTTCCAATGTTTAGCATCATTCCCTTGCTCTTTCTAGTGCTTTTTGCCAGTTTCTGGCATTTTCCAGCTGCTGCTGCGCCCTGCTAACCCCGTTCCCTGGGGAGGGGCCATGGCTGGATGTCCAGGCCTCTACAGACCCCCTCCTGCTGTACAATAACTCTCGAGCTTTGTGTTCTCTCTTTCAGGCTCCTGTGGGCGAGTCTGGGACAGGAAATTCCAGGCGTGAAACCCCCTATTCTCCCAGTAATCCACAGGTGAGACTGTCCCCTGGAGACATGATATGGGAAAGGCTGAGAGGCACTTCCAGGGATGAAATGCAGAGGAAACTGAGGGCGATTTTCATCCTTGAGGGACACCATCAAGGTGGAGAGGAACTGTTACAGGGGGCAACCAGAGAGTGAGGGAAGAACTCCCCTTTCAAAATGCCTTATAGAGCCAGGGGGGTTATTAGCTGGTCATATACAAGCTCTGAGGGGTGACTTAATTCCAGGGTGATGAGTAGGGGAGTCCCTGGAGTCAGTACAACACGTAGCTGTCAGTATTTTGGGAATGACCTCACCAATGCCTTGTACAGAGACTCTGGCAACTGGTATGTGGCAAGAAATGGAGGAGTCAGGGTTTGGAGAATGATCTCGGGTCTGTAAACCAGTGCTGCCCAGTGCTTTCCAGACATCCCGAGTATCCCTGGTTCCATGTCTGACACTGAAGGTGACCCACGTGAGCTGTTGGAAAGGAGGTGGAAAGATCCTGCCCTCAGGAATTGATTTCCTAGAGCTCCTTGCTCAGAGATTTTCCTTCTGAAATGCAGTGTCTTTATTTCTTGTAACTTCTGATTATTTTTTCTTTATAAACGTTACCTGTCCTCTGTCACTCTTCTTATTCATTATTTCAGCTCTGATCTTTCCTTTTCAGTCTCTGAGTCCTTGATCCCACTGTCCATCCTGTGGCAGGAGGTATCAAGCTCAGCTGAACCTTTTGAAGTTAAATAATCTTAAATTGATTTTTAAATTTTCCTTTCACAGCCTGTAACTGGGTTTTATACTGGGGGCTGGACTGAACTGCAACTTGTACTTTGTCCTCTGTCCATAGTCATTTTGGGTCTGTTGTGTTCCTTTTGGAATCTAGCTGCTCTCCCCACCAGCTTTAGCACTTGCCTGTTCTTCAGTGAAGCCATTTCAACTCTCAGAGCTGGAGAGGACTTGTGAGGTGAAGGGCATCACCTTGGGCTGAGGTGACCAGTGACACGGGCTCAGGAGAAGGGTTGGGACTGTGTGCTGAAACTGTAGGAGCAGCACTTCAGTCCATCTTCTGTTGCTTCTTGGCCTGTCTCACATCCACCTCAGTTCTTGGATCCTTTGGAATTGAGTGCCCATCAGGAACACAGCAAGATAAGAGGATATGATTTGTTATAGCAACTCTGTTTCAGTGCACTTTGTTCCAGCTGCGTGTGCTTCCCTGTTTGCATTTCTGACAGCAACTGCAAACTGGATGAGGGTTAGTTTTGGGCTGGTTGTAAGTTTTCTTTTTACTACAATTGCCAGTTTTCTTTGAGATTGGTTTCCATGGAATCCCAGGATGGTTGGGGTGGGAAGGGACCTTCAAGACCATCTTGTTCCACACCCCTGCCATGGGCAGGGACACCTTCCACTAGGCCAGGTTGCTGCAAGCCCCACCCAACCCAGCCTTGAACACTTCCAGGGGTGGGGAAGCCACTGCTTCTCTGGGCAACCTGTGCCAGGGCCTTCCCACCCTCACAAGGAAGGATTCCTTCACAATATCCCATCTAACCCTGCCCTCTGTCAGTGGGAAGCAATTCCCTCTTGTCCTGGTACTCCAAGCTCTTGTCCAAAGTTGTTCTCCAGCTCTCTTGGAGCCCCTTTAGGCACTGGAAGGGGGTCTAAGGTTCCCCCAAGGCCTCCTCCAGGCTGAACACCCTCACCTCTCTATTATTCTGAGGATTCAGGAGTCTTGACCTTCAGGTTGTTCCTCCAGAGCAGAAGTTCTGAGGAACTGCATTTCTAATTCTCTTGCTCCATCTACTTTTAATGTTAATTCTTTGGTTTCAACATCTTGTAGTCCAGCCAGAATTTATTGGCTTATTTCGGAGAATTCTTGAGGGAAATGGAATCCTTCGTCCTGAGTTGGCATCATGATGGCTGTGCCTGGCCTCAAGCTCTGAGGGGGTGGGAGGGAGACAGGAAGTGTTTGTGGTGTGTCTGTGTGTGCTGAGCAGGGCAGAGGGGCTTCTGCCGTGGTGGGGACCCCAACAGCTCTGGGTGCTGCAGTCTTTGTGCTTCTCTCCCATGGAAAACCCAGTGTCTCCATTTTCTCTCCTGTTCTCTCCCCTGCTGATGCCCCTCCAGGTGCCCGCAGCCCCCCGGCCTCCTCACCTGGCCGGCAGGGAGACCCGCTTTGTAAGTGCTCTTGGTGTGCGGTGTGCGCTGCTGCTCCAGCTGCTCCCACTGCCCGGCCCCCTGCTCCGGCTCTGTGTCCCCGCGGGGGCTTGGGGCTCCCCTGGGGCTCGCTGAGGGAGCAGTGCCCTGGTGGCACCTGAGGCATGAGGGGTTGCTCCCTGTGAGCTGCTGCTGTGATGGCACCTGTGAGCGCTTTTGGGGAGGACCTGCGGTGGGATGGCTTTGCTCCAGCTTGGGGGCAACTGCAGAGGGTGGGGGTGTGCCCAGGGAATGTGCCCACAGGCTGGGAGCAGAGAATGTGAGCAGGGGACAGGAGCTGGGGATGTGCCCAGAAACCAGGAGCAGGGGCTGTCCACAAGCCAGGACCTGGAGATGTGTCCAGGGGTCAGGACTAGCCTAGAGTTGGAGTCACAGCCTGGAGATGTGCAGAGGCCTGAGGGTGTCCTCGCATAGCAGATGAGCTGCGAAAAGCTCTGGCAGGTGGGCTCTGGCCTATTCCCACTCAGAGAAGCAGGTATGGAAGGGATTGGTATGGGACCTGGGCTCTGGCCTGTCCCCACTTGAAGGAGCAGGTATGGGGGTTTCTGTGGGATCTGGGGCTTCCTCACACAGACCAGGCAGTGGGGCAGAGGTAAACTAAAGATTTTCAAGGTGGACTCCAGATTTACACCTGTATTTCTGTTTTCAGGCTTCCATTAACTTCATTACATCGCAGGATGACAGTAAATCAGTGAGTACAACAGCCGTGAGACCTGTCTGTGGTGTCCCTGTCTTTTCCTCCTGTGGGTGCTCACTCCTACGCAGCCTTGCAGCTCCACTGTTGGCTCCTATTCTGTCTCCTCCTGTCCTCCACTGTGCCTGAAATTTGTACAAATGCACCAAGTCTTAAATGTGGTCCATTTGAAAACTCAATGGAACTGTTTTTGCAGCTTTTGTTCCCATTTCCCTTTGCAGCTTCCCCTCCCAGGGTTTTTTCTGGCTTACCCAACTCCTGCTGCCACCCTCTTTAGTGTCACGTGCATCCAGCAGTGATGCCTAGGTCTAGTCTTAGACTTTGCCTCTGCTCCTATAACTGCATTTCTAGTCAGAGCCCTGATTGGGTCTGGTTCACTTCCATCCACAGTTTCTGCCAATTTCCATTCCTGGCTGATGTTTCCCAATGCTCACATTCTCTGAGCTTTGTCATACTCACCCCAGGCCCTTGCTGACCTTGTAGCTGCTCCTTGTATGGCAGATGCTCCCTTGTGTCCTGGCCTTCTCCATAACCCACTGTTCCTGTGTGACCCTGACTTGGCTGAATCTCTTTTGGTGTTGGTTCCAGAAGCTCTCCCTGCTGGTCTGATAGCTGGAGCAGGCAGCACAGCTGAGGAATGGAGCTGGGGTGCATGGATTTGCACGGATTTGTTTATTCACCTGCACGGCAGACACCTCACTGCCCTAACTGCTTGTTTCTCTTCTCTCTTTCTCCCTCCTCCTCTTCCTCTGCCTTTCGCTGGGGTGCTGACATGAGCAGACCAAGCCTGGTGTCATTCAGCCTCTCTCGCGCGTGCGACAAAGCGCTGCCTCACACACTGTGGAGGAGGGGGACAGCCCCAACCCCTTCCAGCAGCCTGAGCCGTGCTTCAGGATCCAAAACTCTGTAAGTGGCCTGGAGTTCCTCCCTGAAAGCCATGTCTCTGCCCTGGGTGGCCGTGGTGCCACATGTGGCTGGACACCCTCCCAGAGGTGATGGTGTAGTTTGATGATCATGTGCCTGAGCTGAGGCTGGTGGTGTCCGTGCATCAGTGTGGGTACCCCAGGAAGGAGCCGATACTCCTCACAGTCAGTGCATCCCACTCATTTCTCTGGGCCTCCCCAGATGCCCCATGTCTCCATGTGCCCATCCCAGGAGTCAGCTGCTGAAGCTGTTGTAGCAGAAATGCCCAGAGCAGGTACCGCTTTAGAGCCGTATTTGTGAGGTGTTGAGTTCTGTGGAGACGTAAATCCCACAGAACCTTTGTCAATGTCTGGCATGTTGGAGCGAGAGCTAGTACCATCCTGCTGATGCATTTTATGATTTGCAAAATTACTGTGTTTGAAAGGTTTGTATTTCCAGGGCTGTTTGATGGGAGACAAAGATTGAAGTATTTTAGTCTTTCTCATGCCAGAAGACCCGAGTCCCTTAAATATGTAAGTGGAAGGAATAGTGGAAGGTGTCCCTGCCCATGACAGGGAGGTGGGACTGGATGGGCTTTAAGTCCCTTCCCACACAAGCCATCCTGGGATTTCATGAATCCAGCCCTTCTGTCTCTACCGGAGCTTGTAAAACATGATACCAGAACAGAGGTGTAATTTGTACAGAACTCATGGAATTGGCCAAGGCTCGTATTTTACAGGCTCTTCTGATCTCGCTCTGCCATTCTTTAGCCAATGCAGAAGGAACATGATCAAACGACATAATTTAGCCTCGGTCTGGAACAAAGAAAAACCACAAAAGCCTGGAACTGGGTTAGTGCAACTGGAGGGTTGGAGTGATGAACAGCAAAAGGGGATTTGTTTTCCAGCAGAAGGAAGGTTGGAGTGTCATTGCCCCCCACCCCATTCATTTCTGTGATGTTTTGAGCAGGTCACCCCAACTCTGCTTCCCCCAAACATAGCAGGAGGAATCATGGGAAAGGTAGGTGGGTGAGGAAAGGACAAGCAAAGACAGTGGCAAGCAGCAGGAGGGTCCCCTCAGACCTTGTCAGATGTTTCTGAGTAAGTGGAATTCTGCGAAGGAAATATTTAAGATCAAAGGCAGATCTTTTCCAGATTACAGATGCCAGAATCAGATAACAAAACCATAGGGTGGTTTGGGTTGGATGGGACCTTAAAGACAATCTTATTCCACCCTCTGCAATGTACAGGGACACCTTCCACTAGAAGGAATCTTGTTCAACACTTAGTAGGGGTCAGAGTCAACCATGTAGTTATCCTGTTCCAGCCCCAAAACCCGATTCAGGTAGGGACATGCTGGTTGAATTGGGTGAAAATCCTCAAGGACTGTGGCAGCAATGTGGCTGTTGGCCGGGAGATTCATCACAACACTGCTGTCAGATCAGTGAGGATCTGTGCCACCACAATTACCATTCCTCCACCATGTAGAAAATAAAACAGGGCTATGACTCACATGTAGTGTGTGCACAGTGCTCTGCTCCTTGTGTTCCTGCCCAAGGCTCAGGAGCAGCCATGGCAAGGCTGACATATTCCCTATATATTCTCTTACATGTTCTCTTACATTTTCCTTACATTTTCCCTTACATGTTCCTTTCCATGTCCCACTCCTCAGGCTCTGCAAGTGAGAGTTGGGCTGTGTTTCCGCTGTGTGGGTTTTTTTCACGCCATCTGTACTCACCTTTACCTCCTGTCTGTCCCTGTAGCAAAAGCCACCGTCTCCACCCTCCCCTGACGAGGTCCCCATCAATGTCAAGCAGGCCTACAAGACCTTCGCAGCGGTGCCCCTGTCCCACCCGCTGCTCGGGACCCAGGTAACTTGTGCTGCTGGGGGCTGCTGGGGGCAGCACAGGTGTGAGAAGTGAGGGAAGTGGTGATTTATTCCCTCTAAAGTTAGCTGTTGTGGAGAAGGGACATGTTGAGGTCCTGCAGAAGTTGGTGTCTGTTCATGATGCAGATGGTCACCTTGCAGAATCCTGTCTGTGAGTGTATCGGGTCCTGGAATCTCGCAGGACTGTTACTCGCCCTGGACATTGGGATGCTGATGTACAACCAAGCTGTTCTCATACAAAAGAATTCTGAAATTCCAGAGTCCAGGGCGAGGCTAAACCTGTGCTGAGGCATTTTTGAGTAGATTTTGATCTTGAGATTCACTGAAACTGTTCCTTCTCCCCTCCATGTAGTTAAATCATGGGACAGTACAGGTTAGGTGAGGCCTTGGAGGTCATTGCCTCAGTCTCCCCTGCAAAATAGAACAACCTTGGAAGTTAGAATTATGGAATGTAGTCAGTTGGAAGGGACCCACAAGGATCATCGAATCCAGCTCCTGGTCTGACACAGGACACCCCCAATAATCCCACCATGTGCCTGAGAGTGTTGGCCAAATGCATCCAAAGTTGTATGAGGTTGCTCAGGCCCATCCACTCGAGTTCTGAATTACCAAAATCAGAGATTCCGAGGTCATTGTGAACACTCACTGCTATCTCTGTTGTGAAGAGGGCTTTTTCAATATTTTATATAATTTCTTTTACCACAGCTTGTGTCTTCTGCTCATTGCTTGGTGGAAACCTATGAGGAGCCCGACTTTGGCTCTGTAATTCCTCAAGGGATGCAGGAATCAGATCCCCCGTCCCTGAGCCCTTTCTTCCAGGCTGAACAAGCACAGCCCTCTGAGCCTGCTCTGAAATGTCACCTCCTGCAACCCCTGTGTCATTTTGCTTGGCATGCCCTTGATGTGGCATTGTTTATTGGTGTCATCCATGTCTCCAGGAGCCCCAAACTGGGCTCACTGCCCTGGAGGTGCCCTGGGCCTGCTGCCTGCCCTCCAGCAGCCTGGACATGGCCAGCCCTCACCCTGCCCAGGTGTTGTCCCAACCCATGTCCACTGTGCTCCTGAGGCACCACCCATGCTGTCCACCCTGCCCATCCTTTCCGAGGAGCTTCTGTGTCTGTGCACAGCAGGTCCAGCTGGGGGGGAGCTCTGGAGCTGTCTGACATAAACAGTCATTCACTAGAGGAGCAGAACCCTGTGGCAGAACCCCTTTGGTACTTGGGCCCTCTGTTCAGAATCATGTCACTGCTTCCCTTTTCCCTGGTCCTGTCTTGCTGGCATATTTGTGCTGCAAATGAGATCCTGTTTCACAGATGGCTTTCTACTGGAGTATTACTTCTTCCTCTCCTTTCCCTCCTCACCTTTCCCTTCCTTCCCTTTCCCTGCTCATGCTGTGGCTATTCTGCAGTGACTTGTGACAGCCACTTTGTGCCCTCCCATGTCCCTTGTCCTCACCTGCCTTCACGTTGATCTGGTTTGGTACATCAATAGGGGTCACAGTCTGTCTCTGCTCTTTGTAGGCTTGATTTTTGTCTGGTTTAGCTTTATTGATTGATTTTTCTCAGAGTTAATGACTGTCAGACAACTTCAGGGAAGATGTAGCAAAGCCCAGGATGAACAGGAAGTGGAACTGGTCCCTACTGGCACTTGCCATCCCCCAGGTGACCCATGCTCGTGGCCAGGTGTGCCTTGTGCACAGAAGTGTTTCCAGCATCACCGTCTCCAGCTGATGCACCACTAGTTGAGGAACACTTTCTGCTCCTGCAGGAGATCACCTGGCAGTTTGCACTATTGAAGGAGATTCTTTTCATCCCCTTAAATTATTTTTGTTTAATTACATTTGTCCATTGAATTTGAGCAAACTAATCACTACTCACATTATCTCTGCCTGCTTCTGGATTTCTAATACTATATCAGCTATTGTTTTAGGCATGAACTGCCAGCCAGTTAAAAAGTCCATTAAAAATCTGTGCTTGTCAGATGAGCATTGTCACAAGTCATTCCATTCAGAGTTTTTGCACAGGGATTGTCCTGGGCCTGCAGGTGTGTGTTGAGCTCTTGGCTTTGCTTCTGTGGTAGCAGCAATAATTCCTGTTTCCAGGCACTTGCTTCTTGGCTGGAAACTTTTTCTTGCCTTTTTTAGCTCCTTTCCTTCTCTGTTACTGTGCTCCATATTATACAGAATTAAAGCTTCCTGTTAGTTTTTGGAGTGTGTTTAAATAAAACCAAAGGTCATGTCCTTGCTCTCTTATTGTGGGTCCTTTCAGTTCATCTAATTAAAAAACTTATATCTTTTCCATAACTTGTTGACAGTTCTCAGTTTACCCCTGTGGATTCCTGGTTCATGGATGGATTCTGTGGACCCGCACTTCCACCTGTAGTTTTACTCATCCAGTATTCTGTTCTTTATTCCAGTTTCTTTCTGATGGCCTTTTTGTTTCTTAGAAGTAAATTTTGAATGATTTTATCTTTGATGTAAGGAAGGTGTGAGTGAGCCCTGTCTAGCTCTTGTGAACCCCCTCCAGCTCAGTCCCCAATGCTGTTCTTCACCCTGTTTCATGTTTTTCAGTTTCTGCTCTTTCACTTGTCACACCTGATTCTGTTTAGCCCTCAGTTTAACATAAATTCTCATTTTTGACAATTGCTGAGCCTGAGTTGTTAATTCTGTGTGAATTCTGGGACTGTTTTGGGAGCCTACATCAGCTTGTGTGGCCTTGTGTCTGGATGACAGGGTGGTGACTGGAAACTTTCCTTTTGAAATGTGCCTGTTTCTCTCTGTCCTTAGGAATTGTCTGGTCAGAGCAGCACAGAGAACCCCAAAACAGCCTTGGAGGTGAGTTCCAGGTCTGGGGCTAGAAAGGGGGTGGGAGTTACAGAGGGTCTGGGCACTGTGATGGGGAGATGGGCTCGCAGGATGGTGGGGCTGGGGAAGAGAAGGGTGTGGAGCAGATGGCAGACTAAGGGTTGGGGTCATATGGGGAGGGCAGTGGTGTGGCTAGAGGGGGTCCGTGGGCTGTGGTGTGGCTGGGGGGTCCGTGGGCTGTGGTGTGGCTGGGGGACCCATGGGCAGCGTTGTGGTTCTTGCAGGTGGCCATGCACAGGCCAGGGGGGCAGCACAGCCCTGAGCAGAGGTCCTTCCGTGAGAGGCAGAAGTATTTTGAGATTGAAGTGAAACAGCAGCACCTGGACAAGCCTCCCAAGCGTGTGTCCTTAGTGGGGGAGGATGACCTGAAGAAAATGAAAGAAGAGGAAGGTATGTTGGAATCTGTGCACGAAGTTTGGCCTGTTAAGTGATTTCTTTCCTGAGGAAATGCAGTGCTTCCAGAAGCCTGTGGGTGGTTATTGTAAGGCCTGGGAATAACTTGAAGTAAGTGAACACTGAGGAGCTCTGTGATACTGTGTGGGCTAGTGGAAGTGCTCTGCTGTCAGGGTGTCCTGTATCACAGAATCTCAGAATGGTTTGGGTTGGAGGGCCTTAAGGCCCACACTGTCGCACCCCCCGCCATGGGCAGGGACACCTTTCACTAGACCAGGTGGCTCCAAGCGCAGTGTAAGCTGGCCTTGAACACTTCCAGGGATGGAGCAGCCACGTCTTCTCTGGGTGACCTGTGCCATGGCCTCACAACCTTCATAGGGAAGGATTTCTTCCCAATATCCCATCTAACCGTGCCCTCTGGCAGTGGGAAGCCCTTGTTCTATCACTTCAGGACCTTGTCCAGAGTGCCTCTCCAACTCTCTTGGAGCCCCTTTATGCACGGGAAGGATCTCTAAGGACTCTTCTCCAGGCTGAACACCCCCAGCTCTCCCAGCCTGGCTCCAGAGCAGAGAGGCTCCAGCCCTCAGAGCATTCCCATGTCCTTCCTCTGGACTCACTCCAGCAGGTCCATGTCTGCAGTTGGTAAAAACTTCAGTAACATTTTTTAAGCCGCTCCAGACAATAAGTCTGTGCCCGGATGAGCAGCACTGTGGCACCACGTCACCCTCACACAGGACTGGCAGCAGAACTCTCATTGCTCACTGTGCTGCTCTGGGTTTGCTGTAGGAGGTAGATTGCTGCTCTCATTTTTGTTGTCATTTCCTTCTGCTTGAGAGATGTTTTAGGAGGTGATGAGGGACAATGTGAAGTGCAAAAAAGGGCTTCTGCTGAATTCTCCAGCCACTCCTCTCCAAATTGTACCTGGGCCTGGCATTGTTCTGTCCCAGGTGTGGAACCTGCCATTTGCCCTTGTTAAATTTCATGCCCTTAATGGTTGCTGAGTGCTCCAGCCTGTCTGGATCCCTCTGCAAGGCCTCATGGCCCTTGGGAGAGTCGCCAGCACCTCCCACTTTAACATAATCAGCAAAGTGTTACTGGTGCATTCAGCTCCTACAGTCAGAAGTATTAATAAAAATCTTGCCCAGAACTGGCCCCAGGACTAAGTCCTGAGGTACATCCCTGGGGACTGGTCACCTGCAGGGCACCTGCCTCAGAGAGCCACCTGCTCTCTGTCCCATCTGTCTCTGACCCTCTCCTGACCCATATGTTTGTCTGGCTAATGGTTCCCAGGGCCACTGCCATGTGTGGGGCCCATCACCAGGACCCTGGGCCTTGATCCCTCCAGGAGGCCACTGGGAAGATGCAGTTTTCCAGGGCTGCTCTCTTTGGGGAAGAGGCAGAAGAGTTCTGTACCTAACTTCCAGTTTGAGGATGAGAACACTGGGCATGAGAAGCTGCTGGAAATCTGCCCATAGAGTGTCCAGGAATGGAAGTTTGGTGAATAAGGAAGGAGACACTGAGGGAATGGTGTAGCGTTTGTTCCATCTGAAGCATTAGTGGAATGGTGGAGGAACAAAGGTGTGCACGGAGAGGGAGTGGACTGAAACCAGCAGACTTGTAGCAATGACAAGCATAAGGCCCTGCCCTGAGGTCCCATTCCTGGGCACTTCAGCAAGTGCTCTGTGGTGTAAGCTGCCTCCTCTCTCCTTTGGCAGCCCGCAAGCTGCAGCAGCAGCGAGCCCTTCTGTTGGAGGAGGAGGCCGAGGAGGAGGAGGAGGTGCGGCGGGGGCCCGAGGTCACGCAGTCCAGCGTCATCATCGAGGGTGTCGAGTACAAGGTCGAGAGGCTGAACGGAAGGAGCATCCAGGCTCCAGCAGCTCGGTAAGACAGGACCACAGGTAGTGCTGAACCACCCCTGTGTGTCAGAAGCGTCCCTGAAATTCTCGAGGAAGAGGGCTGGGCAGGTTTTCTTCAGTATGGAAAGGGGCAACTTTGCAGCTGTTTCTTTTCAGGGAGCAGCTCCTTCCACCATGCCAAGAGGGCATGTAGAGAGATTGACTTTTAGACACAGCTGATTAAAGACAAGCTGAATGATAACCTGATGCTGAACCTGATGCTGGGGGTTTTTTTAGGCTTTTGTTCCCAGTTCTCTGAGACTTGGCCTCCACATTGCCTTGATTTTTCTAATTCTTGGGCATAGAACTGAGGAATGAGAAAAGGGTTTTCAAAGACTCCAGATAAAATAAAGCTGCATTAGAGTGAAGCTGAAGCCATCCTTATCTCTCTTTGGAGTCTTTGGAACAGATATTCTCTCCGTAAACACTTTGAAGTCACAGTGGCTGAACACATTTACTCTGGCACATGGAATCCCATTTCTCTCTGTTGTTTCTGCCCAGTCTCAGTTGAGGAACTTCTTACACAATGATGCCCTGAGACTTTTTCCTATGCTGAGGCAGCTCCAAGGAGGACACCAGCTACGTGTGCAGCTCCTTGGTTTTCTGTGAAGTCTCACTTACCCTCCCTGTTTTCATGCTGAAATGTGGGAGGCTGAAGAACAAGAAGGCTGGATCCATCAGATGATTTTCAGTTGTTTATTTGAGTGAAAGACACTGAATTTGTGTTTCTTGCAATAATTTTTCTCATGCTAGAACAGAAACTGAAATGTAATCAAAATAAGCTTGAACAGTAAGAATCAGAGCGTGGCTCCAGAGCAGAGGGGCTCTAGCCCTCAGAGCAGCATTGTGGCCCATCTCGTCAAAGAACTTAAAATATATCAAAACTAGTCTGTTAATGAAGGTACAGGATCAGGTGACCAGTGCTTACAAGGTCAGTCTCTCTTGGGCTCCTCTGTTTGGAATGCCTTTTTGCCACATCTAACAAAGCCAAGTGTGAGGCCTACGTTCCCGGGACTGAAGGGAGAGATCAAGAGGAAAAGAAAGCCCAACAAATATTTTTATTAGAAAAATGGAAGAAAAAAATTCTCTGTGTGTCTGTTAGCAGCTGGCTGACCTCCAGCTGTAGGAAATGAGCTCTGATGTTAGCATGGACATTTAGGAGATCCCCACGGGAATGCTCACAGTGATGGTGGAGAAGGTGCTGAGCAAAGTCATGAAGGGCTGTGACTTCACCCTGAACCAGTGGTTGCTTTCTGGGGGTGGACCTGTCCCACTCTCATTGGATGTGCAGCCTGTGGTGCTGCAGCTCACAGGGTTGTTTTCTCCAGGCCCTCGGAGCTCAGTGAGAACAGCAGCTCGCAGAGGAATTCTCTGGAA
The DNA here is from genome assembly GCA_035583185.1 of Anabacerthia variegaticeps. Lineage (NCBI taxonomy): Eukaryota > Metazoa > Chordata > Aves > Passeriformes > Furnariidae > Anabacerthia > Anabacerthia variegaticeps. Next base: position 4,863,809 of record JAWWEW010000069.1, read on the forward strand.
GAGGGGATCAAGCCTGAGCAGAGAACCAACTCCATGTCAGGGTGAGTGGGGCAGCTGGGGCAGGAACTGGATAGTTCCACCTTTTAGCAGCTGGAGTCTGCAAAGGCAGGATTTGGTGGAGAGAGGGAAACTGATTGGAACCAACTTCATAGAATCCCAGGATGGGTTGGGTTGGAGAGACATTCTGGTTCCAGCCCCTGCCATGTGGGGATTGCCAGGGACTGTTAGTCCAAGCCCCATCTAACCTGAAACTCCATATGAGAAACTCACCCGTGTCCTGTGTCCTCCCAGAGTGACACTCAGGAATGTGGCACTGAACAGGTGATTGAGATGTCACTCACAGGCAGGTGAGTTGTGTGGACCTGGCCATCCTCCCTCTTACTGCTCCTCTCCCTGCCCAGGCTGAGCCCGTCGTTCCTGGGGGATCCCGGGGCTCCGGTGCGGACGGCCAAGGCTGAGCGGCGGCACCAGGAGCGGCTGCGGATGCAGAGCCCAGAGCTGCTGAGCGGGCAGGAGAAGGAGCTGTCTCCAGCGGAGCGCCGGGCTCTGGAGGCTGAGAAACGGGCCATGTGGAGGGCAGCACGGTGAGCCAGAGCCTGCATTGCTCCTTCACTGGGCTGGAGCACAGAGCGGGAGCTGCTGCGTGTCTGGGGGTTACAGGGAATGGAACCAGGGACTAGAGGATCCTTCCAAAGGCAGGTGTTGAGGGAGGTTATGTAGGATCTCTTCAATCCGTGCAAAGCACCCGCAGTTTGGCTGAGCTCGTCCACTTGCAAAGGGCTCCCAGATTCACAGAGTGCTTGCATAGCCAGCCATGGACACAGGGGAGTTCATGAGAAACATGAACACACCTGTGTGTGATGGTGGGTGTGTTCCTTCCCTCGGCACACAAGTCCTGCCTCCCTTATAGCCCATGTACAATGGTGTTATTGAAGCTGCAAGGTCACATATTCAAAATGAAAAATGGGGTTCCACATATCCAATGGTGCTGGGCTGGAAAACTTGCTGCAGCTAAAATGTGGGTAGGATGAAGACATTTTTACCCCCACAAGCTGTTCCGTCAGCATGAAAAAGTGATCAAAAACTGTTCTGGAAGAAAGAGAACTTCCTCGCTCAGAACTTAAGACAGGCATTTACTGTGTCATAGAATTCCTTCCAAAAATTAGTCAGGCTGCTCCTATAACTAATGATAGTTTTCTTCCTCTGTTATCCCTGTAGGAGACATTCAAAGGACAGTCTGAACTGTCTCTTTTGGGGTTTGGATGACGCTTGGAGAGAGGAACAGGGCTGATAGATAAGATACTGGAGGGATCACTGTGAGCTGTGATTCCACTTAGCAATTCCAGTGTGTGTGCTTAGACATGGATGATCGTGAGGTCTTCGCTGCTGGAAAGGCTTCAGAAATGGCAAAATGCCAAGTGGATCCTCAGTCAGAGTTGGACTGCTGTTCAAGGGCTTTGAGGGTACAAGCCTCTTGGTGCAAATTTTTCTTAAGATCAGTCTTCATAGAATCCCAGGATGGTTTGGGTGGGAAGGGACCTTCAAGACCACTCAGTTCCACTCCCTGCCTTTGGCAGGGACACCTACTATTAGATCAGGTTTCTCCAAGCCCCATCCAGCCTGGCCTGGAACACTTCCAGGGATGGGGCACCTGTCCCAGGGCCTCACCACCCTCACAGGGAAGAATTTCTTTCTAATATCCCATCTATCACTGTCCCCTGTCAGTGGGAAGCCATTCCCCCTTGTCCTGTCGCTCCAGGTCCTTGTCCAAGGTCCCCTTCAGCTGTCCTGGAGCCTCTTTAAGGAGTGTCTTGCTCTGCCATATCCTTCCTTATGAGGTTGGAGAGACCGCCAAGACCCCTGTGCTGAAGGTGCTCAGAGAGGGCTGGAATCACAAGTCTGTCTCAGGGAAAGCTGTGAGTGTGGAATAGTGCCAAAACCAGCCTTCAGTGTGATGCTGAGTGAGCACCACAGTGTCCCCAGGAGCAGACACCCTGCACAGACTTGTGCTCGGTCTTTGGACCTAAAGAAAAAGTTCAATTGTTGTATTTAAGCCAATCCATCAGAGACTGCCTATCAGGCTTCTCCCGAAAATTCACATCACAGGGCTTGAAGAGGAGTAGGGCCTGATCTGCCATCCCTTCCCATGAGCTATGCAGGCGTTTCACTCACTTGTGCCTGCACTTCTCAGGCACATTTCTCACATGATGGGGCAGGCTTTGCAAGGTCTGTCAGCTCTGATTCGTGCCTAAGCATGAATATATCCAAGGAATGCTGTAATAGGAGCTTTTTTTGAGATGGGTGTCAAGAAAGAGGATGTTGCCTGCACAGACCTTTGGAAGCAAAGCAGAGTCCCCACCGGGACACTGCTCATGTCTCAGATATGCAGCTCTGGTCTCGGGACTCTACTCTTTCAGGAACTTGGTGTTGCCAGCAGATAAACGTGAAAAATGCTGGGAGGGAGAAGGATGATTTTAGGTGATAACACGATTTGCTCCTGTAACATTACTGTCCATATGACCATGCTCTTGGGCCAGCTGGAATTTGGCTGGAATTCCTCAGGGCACAGTAAAAGTTCCGCATGGCACTGTAGGAGGGTTAGCGAGTGTGGAGCACCATGGGTTTGCCCACTGTGGGCAGGAGACAGATCCCTCATCCCAAACCTTCAGTCTCTTTTAAATGTGTTTTTATCATGGAAAAAGAGGCTAGCAAAGGGGAAGAGCCTTCCTTGCCAAGTGGGAATACCTGGCACGGATGAGCTGCTTGAGCTGCGAGATCCAGTGTTACTGGGTTTAAATTCTGCAGACCAGGGCCTAAGCTCCACTTGGCTTCTGATGCCAAAGTGCAGCTTTTTGTGTGGTTCTTGGAGAAGTGCCTGGCTGATGCCTTGGGCAGGAATCAGTCAGTCACCAATAACATGCTCCTTTTTGTAAGACAAGGAGGGACTGTTCCCTGCTGCCACAGGTCCAGGAGGATCCAGTGATCTCATGGTCCCTCATCGCTAGTTCCTGGAGCAGTCACAGCAATGAGAGGCAGGCAGATTCAGGTCCTGTCTCCAGAGGTTCCTATGCTTCAGGTGGGGGTTCTGGACAGCCCCCCACACAGGGCTCAGCCCCACTAATTTGTGTTCTCTCCAACTGCTGCAGGGTTTGTTCCTCCCTTTCTAATCTCCTGTCTTCTGCTTCTTTCCAGTTCTCTGCTCTGTGCTGTCACTCGTGACCCCATCAGTTTGCACCTTCTTGGGCTTTCCCTGTTCTCCCTGTGTCATCAGTGCTCTGCCAGGACATGTGATGCCCTTCCTTTCCCCCTGGCACCCCCTGTGCTCTGTTGGGACACACACAGAGACCCATGTTACACACCTGCTCTGGGCACACACAGCCCCTGGCATAGAGTCATGGAATCGTGGCATGGTTTGCGTTAGAAAGGACCTTAAAGCTGATCTGGTCCCACCCCTCTGCCATAGGCAGGGGCACCTTCCACTAGACCAGGTGACTCAAAGTCCCATCCAACCTGGCCTTGAACACTTCTAGGGATGGGGCAGCCACAGCTTCTCTGGGCAACCTATGCCAGGGTTTCACCACTCTCACAGAGAAAAATTTCTTCCCAAAACCCCAAACCTTCTTCCCAAACCTAACCCAGCCTTCTCTCAGTGGGAATCTGTTCCCCCTTGTCCTGCCACTTCAGACCCTTGTGCTTTGGGAAGAGTGAGGTTCAGAGGGGCAAGTGCCCAGCCAGGGCTATGAGCATTTTGGCAGTTTTCCTCCTACACGCACACTTGTTTAGGGACTCACTTGCCCCTCAGTTACATGTGTCCCAGGGCAAACAGCAAGTGTCACATGCTTAGCCATTTTGCTCCCCTTCTCTATGGTCCAGCAAAGGTGCCTGGAATAGGTGATCAGATACATGTGCAGGTGTACACTGAGAGACCATCCCACGTGTGGCACACACCCACCCCTGCCCGTACCACTCAGTCTGACAAACTCAAACTTACACACTGTAGCTGCCTCACAGCCTTTCCTCTGGCTCTGAAGGTGTTCCCAGTCTCCTCCCAGCTCTGGATGTTGGAGGGGCAGCTCTGGATATGGGGGCTCTGAGCCTGACTGCCCCTGGGGGTTCCTGCTGCCTTGACAGCAGCCAAGGTTGAGCAGGATCAGATGTGGAGCCCAGTTTAGCCAAGGCTACCCCTGTGTCAGACCCATATTTCCCATTGCCAGGGTATGTTCCTGTATTTGTTTCTTTCTTTCCCTGTGCTTGTCCGCTGCAATGTTCATCACCATCATCTCCTCTTCCTCTTCCTCCTCTTCCTTTTCCTCCTCCTCTTCCTCCTCCTCCTCAGATCCTCAGCTCTTGAAGACAGTATTAAACAGTACGAGCAGGATCTGGCCAGGAAGCTGTACCAGTCCCGGCAGTGGGCACCTGCTCCTGGGGCCAGGCCAGCTCAGATGTCTAGCCCAGTGCAGAGTCACGCCTCAAGAATCCCTGGGTCAGGAGGCCAATCCAGGTGTGCACAGCCCCCTCCCTGCAGCTGCATGCTCCTCTCTGTGTCCCTGCACCCCAGCTGGGGCCTCCTGGGGCAGAAGGACATGGGAGTGGTCCCCGGTGTCCACTACCCAGAGAATGAGGGGGGATGCTGGGGCAGCCTGATGGGGAGAAGGGTGAAGATGTCTCTGAGAATCCCAGACTGGTTTGGGTTGGAGGGACCTCAAAGATACCTTGTTCCATCCCCTGCTATGGGCCAGAACATCTTCCACCAGACCAGGTTGCTCAGGCTCCCATGCACCCTGGCCTTTATTGATCTCTTGATGGCTGAGAAGGGTTAAGATGCAACACACTGAGCACAGAGGAGAGTAAAGCCCCGAGGACCAACCCTACATTTGTGATCCCTGCGGTTCTGTCCCCAGCTCGGGTCACTGTCCCCTTGTGTGGCAACTCTGGGACTGCTTGCAGCTTCTCAGTGCACTGATGCATAGCTTCATGCTCTGTCTGTTCAACACATGGGATGACATGTGTGTTTTGGGCTGACAGCCAGCCCAGCTGTCCTCCTGTCCTGCCTCGGGGGCTTTGTCCCGCCTGTCTGTGCTCAGCCCGTGGGCTCAGGCCAGCTGCTGGGTGCAGGCAGCGCGTGGTCCCTCGTCTAGGGGGCAGTGGCTGATGGTTGTTTCTCCCCCCTCATTCCTGAGGCAGGATGAAATCACTGGAACAGGATGCTCTTAAAGCCCAAATGGTTATTGCCAAGTCCAAGGAAGGGAAGAAACGCAGCACGCTGGAGCAGCTGGCAGAGTCACCGTCACCCGCTCCGACGCCATCCCCAACGCCACTGGAAGGTACTGTATGGCTGTCACTATCTCCAGGGGAAAGAAGCAGTGCTCCTCGAGCTTAACCTGCTCAGAAGCAGAGCTGTGGGAAGCAATTCCCTCCTCCAGCCTCGTTGGAAAGTCCCTGGGGTTATGTGGCGTCTCTCAGTATAGGGTGTGGGCCTGAGCTGTAGAACATGTGAGAGCACCTGAGGTAGAGGTGAGGTTCCAGGCAACCAGTGCACAAACACAACCAGCATCCTGACTTCCTGAATAAGCAGGGAAGAGGTGTTTGTTGGGAAGGCAGAAGGCAGGGTATGCCCTGAGTGTGGTCTCACCACACTGAAATGCTGCTGAGTGAAAGGAGCAGGCTCACAGGGGTTGGATATCACACAGCTGGTCACTGACTGTGCTTTTCTGTCACCTCTTGCAGATTACAGCCCCAGGAACGTCACATCCCCGGGACGGCTGGTATGACATCCTTCAGCTTGCTTTTGTCACCTTGCCTAAATCCTGGGATTTCCTGGTTACTCAGCTGGGTGTAGGCTGTGCCTTGGGCTCTGGGTCCCCATGCAGTCCTTGACCAGGCCTGGCTGCACGGTAGAGGGAATGGTGAGGAGGGTGGTGGATGGAGCTGTTGTACCCCTGGCTAGAGGCACCCTTTATTGCAGCTCCCATGTAATATCTGCTTTCTCTTTCCCCATTTTATTATGTCATCCTTTTCTTGGTTCTTCACCTCTGTGTTCAGAAAGCTTTTCACCATAGTCAGAAGGCCTTTTCCTATGGTCAGAAAGCCATTCCTCATGTTCAGAAAGCCTTTGTCCAGGTTCAGAAAGCCTTTCATGATGGTCAGAAAGCTTTTCCCTGGGTTTAGAAGGCCTTTCCATGGGTTCAGAACTATTTTTCCTGGGTTCAGAAGGCCTTTCACTTCATTTCAGGGACCTTGGCCCCGTGTTTCCTCAACAGCATAAAAAAGACCTTCAGCTGCAACTAGCATTTTCCTTTTCCTAACCTTGTATAAATGCCAGGGGACATTGTTGCACAGAATTATCAGAATTAGTGAGACAGACCAGGGGAAGCATGAGAGCAGCTGCACAGAGGGGACCTGGTCCTGACAGGTCACACCATAATCTAGCTCTGGATTGAAAGCCTGACTGTGCTGCAGTTATCAAGAATCCTGCCATGAATTTCTCAAGAGGTTTCCTACCTGACTTGGTGTGCATGAGCATTTCACTGAAGCACATGATGTTTCCACTGTGACTTGGAACCCCCTGTTCCTGACACCAGAACAGCTCCAAAGGCAGTGTCTCAGGGATGCCCAGTGTTCCAGGCTCTATTCAGGTGCTCCTGGCTCTCACCAAGGATGTCCTTCTTCTTCTACTGTGATCTCTGCATAGATTGCTCAGCTTGCTGCTGCTTCTCCATCCGTTTCTCTCCCCTTACTCTCTTCTCTGTTTCTTCCCTTTGGCTGTCCCTTCTAGTCCATGTCTGAAAAGAAGTTTGACTACCGGGAATTTGCTGCTATTCCTTCCTCCAAACCTGTTTACGAAATCCAGGTATAAACTGCATGCTGAGCCACCTTTACATTGGTTAGGGCTTGGTTTGATGGAAGAGTTGAGGCTGAGGAGTTTGGGGAAACCCTCTGCAGAGGCCCTGCGTGTATGGGGGCTGTGACATCAGCCTTACTGAAAACTGAGGGTTTATTGGAGGTTTCAGACAAGTGGAATTGGGAAAAAGTTGGCCCAGATGGCTTAAAAATGAATGACAAAAGCTTTGCAGCTATAAAGCAGCTGCATCTTCGTCTGAATGACTCCTGAAATATTTTTAAGTGAAAGATGAGAACTAAAAGGGAAGACAAAGCTATAGAAATGATTGCCACCAACAGGCAAATTGGAGGAGATGTGAACTTCCAGCTGGATGTGTCTGGCATCCTGCCTGGAAAGCAGCAGGGTGTCAGTTGTCATGTTCCAGGTCTGCTGTCAATGAGCTGGGGAGCGAGCACCCAGTTCCGAGGGTGCGCACCGTGGTGAGGTGCTTCTCCTTCCTAAAATAAGCTCATTTCAGCTGCTTTGTCATGGAATCCCAGCTCTGGAGGTGATCCTGACCCCCAGCCCCTGCTCTGGGGCCACTGGAGCCACTCGTCCAGGGCTGGGAGCTGTAACTGCCTGTGTCAGTCAGTCACTGATGGCATTTGTGACAGCTGATTTGAGCAGATATCCTGTGTCTAAATGGTTTTAGATGTTTTTTTTTTGTTTTATATGAAGAAAGTGAAGCAGATACCTGTGTGTAGAGAGCCAGCAAGCACTGCCACTTGGTCTTCAGCTGAATGTGGGGGCACTAAGATCCCAGCCCAAGGTGTCGTTCAACAGCCAGGCTGGCTCCAGCAGAGCTGCGATTTGAGAATTCTTGGGCACTTTTACATGATTTGATGTCTATTCTTCAGTGACACCTCTCCCTGGTGGTATTGCTCAGCCCTTGGAAGTCACTCATCTTTTTCTCAGAGTCCTTTCCTTTGGGATGTGTCCTCCTCCAGGTTCTGTACCAGGAAACTTGGAGGACTGGTTGCTCAAGCCCCGTGGCAGCTCTGGACTACCCAAATTTTTCCAAGTGTAACACTGGGTCTTCATACAGCTGAGAAGGTGCCTCCAAAGGAGGCTGCACCTCTAAATCCTCAAGCAGTGCCTGTGGGCCTCTCTCAGCAGTGCAGAAGTCCATAGAATCCCAGGATGTTTCGGGTTTGGAGGGAACCTTAAAGCTCCTCTCATTCCACCACCCTGCCGTGGAGAGGGACACCTTCCACTAGACCAGATTGCTCCAAGCCCTGTCCGACCTGGCCTTGAGCACCTCTGGGGCAGCTACAGCTTCTTTGGGCAATCTGTGCCAGGGCCTCACCAGCCTCACAGAGAAGGATTTCTCCCTCCTATCCAATATAAATCTCCTCCCTTTCAGCTTAGAGCCTTTTTCTCCACTCTTTACACTTTCTGTCTTTTGTGTCACTCCCTCTCCTCTCTGCACATAGGTCAGGCAGCGGGTGCTTGACTTGAGCATGAGGGATTCGTGGTGCAATGAGGAGCCCTCTCTGAGGGCATTGCCTCAGCTGGGGCAGCACCAGCACCATTGAGGGCAGCAGGTTCTCCATAGGGTGTTGGAAGGCTGGAGGTGGGGAACTCCCTGGCACAAGTGTTACAGGGGTGGATGCTCACGTTTGCTGTTCTCTTCCAGTCACCTGATGCAGCTGATGACCTCAGATACGTTGATGACCGAAATAATTCAGGTAAGCCATGGCCAAAAGAGTTGTCGCTGTACTACTCGCTCCCCACCACGGTTCTAGAGGGTTTCCCTTTGCTTATGGAACCATGCTGAGGACCTCACCTTCTGCTGCTTGATACAGTGTCCTGTTTTGTCTGTTTTAGAATGAACACTCCACGCTCACCACATTCATTTTGGGTAGGATATTTGCATTGTGCTTTAGTGATGACTAATTTGCCCAGTGTGGTGTGTAACAAGCATGCCTGGTTTTCTTCAGTTTTGTGCCCTGGAGTAGAGTGGTAGTAGGATGTGGTGGGGAAGTTTTGACTTATGTCACATGCTGGAGGTGAATGATATCTGTTGTCCAGGGGCTGCCTTGTGCCCCTTTTGCTGGAGAGGAAATTGTGCAGGTAAATTCATCCTGGTACAGACTTGGAGCACTTGGTGCTCTGGTAGCTGGGTGGCTCAGAGTTACACTCATGGGTCTGTGGTCATGGTCACCTCAATCAGGAGAAATTAAAGCTCTGCAGCTGTATCTCCAGACTGTCCAGCTGGGGTGTGTCTGTCTGCCCCCAGCTGTAACAGACAGGTCAGACTATCCTCCAGTTCATTGCAGTGGCTGTAGCCGCCCTGTGGAGCTCAGCAGAGCCCACCTGCTCTGTAGCGCCATTCCTGTTTCTTCAACAGTTGGTGCTGGTTTGCTCCTACCTGTTTTGCAGGGTTTCCCCCTTTATTTGACACAACCAACAGTTTCTTTTATCTTGACAAATCCTTCTGAGTACAGGCTGCACCCTGGACAGCTGATCCATGACTGGGACATTTTCAGAAGGAGGTTCTGCTTCAGGACTCAACAAAAACTTACTTTCCTGAGAACAGCATCTGTTCTTCATCCCTCAGAGTCATCATCTCAGCCCTGGATTATTGTCGTGAGGTCATCCATTCAGTCAGTGCAGGGAAGTGGGAGCTCAGGGTAGATCTGGGAAATACCGGCCATTGCTCAAGGCCTTCAGACCTCACTGCTGCCTGTCACTGCTCTGTTGGGCCCTCACATGGGGTGAAAGCCTGGAAGAAAAGAGTGGTGCTCATCGAGAGTTTTTTATCCCAATCCTTAGTCCTTAAGTAATCTTTAAGTCACCTGTGATGTGTGCAAGGCACCAAACAAGTGCAGGTTTTCCCAAATCAGCTAGCAAGAATGGCAGATGGGATGGGACAAAGCTCTCCTGTTTTTTTAGATACCTCCACCCCATCTCACTCTTCCAGGCAGTGCAGCATTCCAGCCAACATAATCAGAATTGTTCTCATAGCAATTCTTAAACTTTGTGTTAGCAAACCATTGTAACAGGAACTCTGAGAATATCCGACTGCAGGAAAGCATTGGCATCTCACTTCTCCCAGCACACCTTTGTCCTCTGGTCCATGCAGAAACAGTTCCTTCTATTCTGGGTCTGACTTTATGGTTATTGACTCTTAAATGTGTTTAAAACCTTTTATTTCAAGTTTTCTATAAGGCCATGGGGTTACTGCACTGCAGAGCAGCATTTCTAGGGTGGAACCATGCAATGTGCTCATGTTATGACATAACTTTTCCAGATCACCTGGAGCCAGAGTCTTTTGCTTCCCAAGCCTGTAACTGTCAGGTTCCAGAAATCTTCTTTATAACTGTGTGTGTTACACTGTTACTGAAAACCTGCTTATGGGATGTGAGAAGCTGCTTTTGTCCCCATGGTCTTCGACCACCTGCACTGTCTGGTATCTGCAGCAGCTCCCATGGGAATGGTGCCTCCTCATCCTGCCTGGCCTATTTGCTTCTGAATAATGAGCTTTGGCAGCTCATACACACAGAGGAACCAAAGGTGTTCTCTGTGCCCTCTTATGTCTCTAATTTATTCCCATCCAGCCTTTGTAGCCACATCCTTACTCCAAAGACTTGCATCCATGCTTTTTTTCTCCAGACTTGCATTTCACAGATTCTTTCCTGCCAAAAAGGCAAAATTTCACAAAACTGGAATCTCTGGATTCATACCAGTGGCAATGCCTGTGCTCTCCTCCAGTATTTCCTGATTTCTCTTAGGATGGGAAGCATGTAAGAGAGGCCTGTACTGGTTCAGGATACACCAGGATCATGTTTGTCTGGAAGTCAGTTCTATGGGTAAGACCATAAGAAACAATAAAAATGAGCTTGCATAGCTGGATATTCTCAATTTTCTGGGATCACCTATTGCTTAGGCATGTCTTGAGCCAAGTGTTGTGTCTGGATCAGCAGTGGAATGAGCCTCTATAAAAACTGTCCAGATATTTTTAACCTTTCATGATGCTTTGTGACATCCAGTTCCATAACAAGGCATTTTGTCTACTTTAGTCATTTCTTGATAATTCCCTTGGACCTTCTGGGATGCAGTGGGCAACTGTGTCTCACTTGCTCTGTCTGTGCCAGTCATGTCAACCAGTATAACAGCAATTCCCTTCTTTTCAGGCTGAGGAATCCTGGTTCCTCTTTATGAGAATCATTCCCACACCTGTCTGGACCTTTTTTATTTCAGCTGTTTCTAAGGTAGAGGAGGGGAGACCAGGGCTGCCTGCAGTGCTCAGACATAGCTGTGTGGTTTGTGCAGAAGGAGAGGGTGTTCTAAATTGTGTTCTCCCATCTTTTCCAATACTTAAACCTCAGAAGTGAAATGGGATTGTTGGGAAGTTGCCAGTGTCTGCAGAAAGCTCTTCCAGTGCCTACAGAACCATCATCTCGTTTAAGGGTGGTGCATTTTTTTATGCAGTCAGGATTCTATTCCTTTTATGGAGTTTACACATCATCCAGTAGTGTAAAAATTAACTTTGAGTCAGAGCGAGGTTGTGCCTGATCCTGTAGCTGATCTGGGGTCCAAAGGGAGCCGCTGGGAATGCCAGAAAGGGAGGTAAAAAAAAGAAAAGCAGGAAGTGATTCTTCCCAGAGCTGCTCCAGGCAGCAGCAGGCAGCAGGTTTGCACTTTCTACACCAGAGGCTTTGATTTTAGAGTTCTTTCTTTCTTGAATCTATTCACATTTGCAGTAAATTTCCCCTTCCACTTCCTTTCCCCCTGAACTCCATGGATCATGATGCACTTTGTTGTAGCTCCATTTGACTCCCTGATACAGCTTGGTGGTATCAGTAGTTTCTTGCAATGCAGTCTTGTCATGGGTTTCTTCTTCTTCACTCCTCTTCGTTACTTGCCAGACACTGACCCTGGTACAGTCCTGGCTGCTGGGTGTTGTGGCAGCAGGTAACACCTTCCTGCCCTCTTCATGTGGTTTAACCACTTATTTGCCCACCAAAGCCACTCCGTGGCACCTTGTTTCATGTAGGGCTTTGCCCGGGGAACAATCCAAGCATTTTTAAAGCTCAGTGTGCTGCGTGGGGATCACTAAACCTGCATGTTTGGGAGCTCTTTTGGCCAATTCCAGCCTAAGAGGGTCTAAAAGGACTGACTGCCCTCTAAGCCACAGAATTTCCTCCTCCACCGGCCCACCCACTCAGGCTGGATTTTTACCTGCATGTGCCCATGACTTCTTTTATACCCATTTGCCTTGTCTGGGAATCAATAACCTGCTTCCCAATCCCAGTGTCCCATCAAGGGGTTGGACAGGCTGGGCAGCCTGGAGAAGAGAAGGTTCTGGGGAGACCTGAGAGCCCCTTCCAGTGCCTAAAGGGGCTTTAGGAGAACCGGAGAGGAACTTTGGACATGAGCCTGGAATACCAGGACAAAGTGGGAAGGGCTCCCCGCTGACTGGCCTGGCTTTGGAGGAGAGGGTGGGACACTGGGCACAACTCAGCAGAGTGAGCCTTTTATCTGACAGGTCTTCATGGATTTCTCTATCTGAGGTTCTCTGCTACATCCAAAGGCTTTAGAGAGGCTTCTCAGGAGCCCATTTGCACTTGAAGCTCATGGATTGCCTATGCCCTTCTGCGTTGTCCCTCCAGCAGATATTGGGGTGGTTGAAGTCCCCCCATGAGGACCAGGGCTTGCTAATATGAGGCTGCTCCTTTCTGTCTATGGAGGCCTCATCCATTCAGTCTTCCTGGTCAGGAATGTCACCTGTCCCTGCAATCCTGACCTGTGAGCTCTGGTTGGCTCTTTACCCCTCTCCGGGTGCAGTTCCATGCACCCAGCTGGGCACTGAGAGAGAGGGTGACCCCCACCTCATCTCCTCTGCCTGTCCATCCTGAAGAGCTTCCAATGCTTCCAGTCACAGGAGCTATCACACCACATCTCTACGATGCCAGTAAGTTTAAAGCACTCCTGACCAGCTGGGCCAGTCTGTGACCAAAGCTGCTCCTCCCTCTCCCTGACAGAGGGGACCCCCTCAGGCCCCTGCAGACCTGGGTCAGGGTGACTCCAAGGTCTGGGAAGCAGAGGCCTTTCAGGACACTCAGTTCTTCCTAAGGCTTAGCTCTTCCACTCACATTCAATGAATGGCAGGTGTTAGAGGCAGGTGTCTTCTGACACATGGGACTTCCTTCCCAGGATCCACAGTGGTCACTATATGAGCTACAGGTCACCAGAAAGTTCTGGATACAAGGTTACTCTGAGTCACTGAGACTTCAGTGATGTCCCAAATCTAGCACCTGCAAATACCCCAGAACATTCCCTGGAAGTGTTCAAGGTGAGGTTGGACAGGGCATGGAGCAGCCTGGTCTAGTGGGAGGTGTCCCTGCCCACGGCAGGGGGTGGAATGAGATGAGCTTTAAGGTCCCTTCCCACCCAAACCAGTCGGTGATCCTGTGATACCCTAAACATCGGCATTAACTGTGCCAGCTGAGTGCTGACAGAACCACAGGATGGTTTGGGTGGGAAGGGACTTCACAGATCACCCAGTTCCACCTCCTGCCCTGAGCAGTAACACCTTCCACTAGACCAGGTTGCTCCAAGCCCCATCCAGCCTGGCCTGGAACACTTCCAAGGTGGGGCAGCCACAGCTTCTCTGGGCAGCCTGTGCTAGGGCCTCACCACCCTCACAGGGAAGAGTTCCTTCCCAATATCTTACCTAATTTAACCCAGTGCTTTCTCTTCAAAAACATCTCTTCTCCTTGCAGTTCCCCAGGAGCAGGATGGGCAGCCAGAGGAAGAGGACATGTTAGGAACACGGGATCCATCAGCACCGACTCCCTCAGCCCTGGAGGACATGGCCCTTTTCAGCAGCAAGCGCAAGCTCCGGCACAGCCGGCGCAGTTTGGAGACCGCTGTCCCCACGTAGGTGACCCGACACACCTGGGCAATGGACTAGCCCGGCACAGCCCTTCCGAGCTTCCTGTGCTCCAGGGACAGCACCGGGCTGCCACCCTGCCGCCTCCAGACTCTGGGTGGGACCTGAGCACCCCAGGAGCTCTGTGGCCAACTGACTCCTCTGAGGCTGTGAACCACCCTGTTTCTCACCCGACAGTGCACTGGGGCGTGTCTGAAAAACAGGACAACACTGGACTGACTGCTGGCAGATGGAGAGGAGGGGTGGGCAGGACAATGGGCAGCTCGTTAGCCTGTAAATATTGTGTGTGGGGAAGGGTAGGACAGGGAGAATGTAGGAGTGTGAGAGTGTGTTGGGCTCCAGCTGTTACTGCCTCAACTTGGTTTTTGTAGTGGTTAAAAGGAGCTTTTCCTCTGGTGGGAATCAGGAGGAAGGTCCAGCCTGCCTTTACTCCTATTTAATTTTCAGTCTTTTGCCAAAAAGCATCTCCTCCCACCTCCTGCACTGTGTCACCTCACTTCCCTTTGGGAGCGTGGGGGAATGGGAAGCTTAGAGGCAAAAAAAATGAAAGGAAAAAAAACCTGCAGAATTCCAGCAAAGTGCCTCCCTCTACCACTGACACTTTGTGCACAAGGAACACGGCAGACCCTGGGCCAGCGCTACGTCACCTGCCTCTGTCCTGGTGGGACACTCCTCCTGCTGGGACTTTGTGCTGTCCTGGGGACAGGTCCTTCCCTGGATGGACACGTTGCTGTGTGTCACACCTAGTGTGAGCAGCTCCACGAGCACACAAGTGTCAGAGGAGATTGGGGTCTGTCTTCTGTAGCACTGGGGCTGAACTGGTGAACTGGGGCAGGAATGGGACGGAGCCAACAACTGTAGCAGGGGTTTAGGGGGTGTGTGACAGCAATGGGGAGCAGGATAGTTGGGATAGGACATGGTGGCAGAGATGGGAGGTGTGGCAGCAGTACCTTAGTGGGTAGGATTCAGGAACTGGGGACAGGTAGGACGTGGCATTGCTGGGGTCAGGTTGGGAGTTACGGGGTCTTACAGGTAGGAATACTGGTGGGGAGTCCACAGTGTCCATGGCTGGCTCTGAAGCGGAGTGGGGTGTCATGGGGTGCCTGGCGTGGGGCTGGCAGGGAGCACTGGGAGCACCACAGAGCAGGATGGGGCTGGCCTGTGCCTTGCAATAACTACACAATTTCACTTTGCCAGCTCGTTGGCTTCAGGCCCCTTTCTGTGGAGAACAGGGAAAATGCACGTTTGCCCATGCAAGAGGAAAAAAAGAAAACGAGAAATGAGAGGGGGTGGAGTCATGGGTGTGAGTCCTGGTTTCCACATGTGGAACAAGGGCTGTGAGCAGGTTCTGTATCATGTGAGCTCTGCAAATATGGAGGTCACAGCTGCTGCTCCCAGCTCTGCCATCAACCTCTGCTGCCACTACTGAGGGGAAGCAGCCCTTTTCTTTTTTCTGTTTTTTTTCACTGCCTCTAATCGGGAGGAAGGTCTGAGCTCAGCCTGATCCCATTCCCCGTCCATTGGTGCTCTCTGACTCCCCAGCAAGACCAGGGTCGGACCTTGAGCCTCACAGTGGCTGGGCAGCGACAGGCACATCTGCTTGTACATTTGCTGAAGGAAAGAACTGGATGCAGTTTTTTGGGTGCAGTTTTTTAGTTGAGCCTCTCCCTTCATGCCAAAATCCAGTGGATCGTTTTAACTGAACACGTATGTTTTGATTTCACAGATCTGTGAAGGGGGAACTCTGATAATCTCACACTGCAGCCGTGGCTGCTTCCATCATCAGCAATTTTGAGCTTTTCCTTTTTAAATCTAATTTTAGCATTTGCTTTTTAACAACAGCAGTTTTGGAACAATCCTGGCTGGGTTTTGGTGACTAACTTGTGATTCTTCTCTCCTTTCCCTGTGCGGTACCTGGTGCCAGGCTCTGTGTTCTTTCCCATTCTCTCCTGAGAGACTCCGAGGGAAAATTAGCGCATCAAGACTGTAACTAGTGAAATTTGTACAACCAAAGAAATCTATTTTGTGGTTCAAGGATAATAAAGTTTACTTTACATTTTAGAGCCTTTAGTCACTGTGGCTTGCCCTGTGTGAAGTGTGAAATTTTGGTACCAACACTTTGGTGGTGCAAAGATGCCCCTGATTTTCCTGCTTTTGGGAGCAGAAATTAATGCTCACCCAAATCAATGCCAGCTGTGAGAATATCAAAATTCAGGGATAGGAAAAATTCACTGCAAAATTCAGGGATAGGAAAAAACCCAATATGAAACACAGTGATACCAGCAGGATACCAGCAAGACCTTCAGTCTCTTGGCTTTCCTTACTTGGATCTGTTTAAAAACAAATACCCCAACACTATTTTGTTTACATTATTGAAGTTTTTAAAGATAACAGTTTGACTGGTAAAAACCAACCCCATTTCTATAGCTCAAACAGGTTTTCCTTGGTCTGACTTAGTGGATGGGCAGGGAAAGAGGAACAGCGTCAGCAGGGAGAGGGTGGACTTCCTGTTCCTAGAGCCAGGGTAGTGCCAGACCTCAGCCTCATCCTCCCCCCTATGCAGCAGATACAGCTGGAGAAGAGGCCTTAGCTGTGCCACGTGGTACCTCAGGAACAGCCTTGACCTAGGTCACCATGGGGGGTTCAGCCTTACACAGGCTCAATACACAGGTCCCTTCCTGGGTTTAATGTAGCTGTTTTCTCCACACTAAGTTTCCTTGGGCCAGATTTACTACCAGGTTTGTCTCCTTGTGCTGATAATTTCTATACCACAACTGAACCCTGATTAGCATATGGGCAGTACTTACCCCTTAAGACAAAAGAGAACACAACAGCATCATCAGTGAAGATTACTTATTTGCAGGTTTTATTTATGTTTTCTCAGCTTCTCACCCTGGTACCTCCACATCTGGCAACTCTTCATGTTGCATCCATGCTGTCTCATGCCCTATGTCTCAGCCCCTGTATGAGAGAATCAAATTCATTA
Organism: Anabacerthia variegaticeps; assembly: GCA_035583185.1. Taxonomy (NCBI): domain Eukaryota; kingdom Metazoa; phylum Chordata; class Aves; order Passeriformes; family Furnariidae; genus Anabacerthia; species Anabacerthia variegaticeps. The sequence continues at coordinate 4,880,573 of JAWWEW010000069.1, forward strand.
CTGGCGTTTCTTCTAAGACACAGATCTTATAATCATCAAATCACGTGTCCTTGTCCATAGTCCCTCTCCAGCTCTCTTGGAAGTCCCTTTAGGCACCGGAAGGGATTCTGAGGTCTCCTCAAAGCCTTTTCTTCTTTGATCAAGGGCCTGGTGTGAGAGGACATGTGGGGATGGCTTCCCACTGCCAGAGGGCAGGGTTACATGGGATATTGGGAAGAAATTCTCCCCTGTGAGGACGGTGAGGTCCTGGCACAGGTTGCCCAGAGAAGGCTGGGTTGGATGGGGCCTGAAGCAACCTGGGCTAGTGGAAGGTGTCCCTGCCCATGGCAGGGAGTGGGACTGGATGGGTTTTAAGGTGCCTTCCCACACAAACCATTCTGTGGTTTCATGATTCTATAATTCTATGAGTGACCCACTGAGAGCTGAATTTCCCTTCATTAACTCCAAAATATATACTACTTTTTATGCCCCCACACGTTAATGAATCAAAAGCTGTACATGCTTCACATGTGCAACAGAAGTCACTCAAACCACCTAAACACAAATTGACATTGACTGTATCTTCACTGTTTCCCCTCCCTCAGAGAAAACACCGTAAATACAGCTTAAGTGATGAGGGAGGTGAGAGGCGACTCCCCCTTTAGACCCTGGGAGTGTCACAGAATCAGAGAATTATGATTCCATGATTCACTGATTATAAATCACTTTAGACAGTGGTAGGAGACACCCATCTAACCTGGTGACACCTGAACTGGGCACAGGGACAGTCCCAGTGCTGCTGTCAGAAAAAAATTTTCAAGTTTTATTACAAAGTTGTCACTCACTCTAACCCCAATTAGCAGGGATGGAAACAGATGGGACACACAGGCTCCTTTGATACTGGCTGAGCCTTTCCCAATGGATCTCCACTTAGAAAACAAAAAAGTAACCTTAGCACAGACACTGCAGAAAAGTTCTGGACCTTACAAGACTATCAGCTGCTTCACCCCCTCAGTTTTTGCTGTATGAGCAATTCCTGCACTCCTCGAGATCCAGCTGAGGATTTACTTGGGATACCCAAAGTGCTGCTCTGGGTCCCTGCAGGAGGCCAGCACAAATAAGTGTGGGATGACACAACTTCACATTCTTTTCTCACATTACTCATTTTTCCACTCTCCGAGGACAGGCAGAAGCAAAGAAACACCTCCAGCCATTTCCCATGGAACAAACAACATTTACAGGAGTCAAAGTTATTTAATTTTGCACACTTTGGATGAAAGGAAAAACCCCAGCCCAACAGAAACCAGAGTTTTATAAGGTCTTCAGTGTACAGTGATGTTCCCAGGGCACAGGCGTGGCAATGAACATTCCTACAGGGATGTTTCCCCGAATTGGTGTCCTCACCTCACCAATTCCCAAGTAATATGAATGTATCCACATCATAACCACAGGAAAGGAGCATCTCGTTAACTGAATTAAAGGACTGGGCAATCATTCTCTAGCCAAAGCGACCTGAGAACTACAGCACTTCTGGGTGAAACGGGACAGGAGCGGGTGGTAACATTTCCCAGCACGGGGTCACAAATCTCAGAATGGTTTGGGTTGGAGGCACCTTAAAGATCAGTCGGTGCCACCCCGTGCCACGGGCAGGGACACCTTCCACCACTTGACCAGGTTGTTCCAAGCCCCGTCCAACCTGGCCTGAAACACTCCCGGGGCAGGACAGCCACAGCCGTTCCGGGCAGAGAGCGAACTCCTGTCCGACCCGCTGACAACCAGCTCCGCTCCCGCACGGGAGGTCACCCGGTGGGGGGGCTGAGGGAAGCCAGCAGGCAATGTTTTAATTCTAGCAAAGCTTTGGACCGTGTCTCTCCCAGGATCCTTCTGAGTAGGTGTCCAGGGCAGAGCCCGACCGTCCGTCCCACACAGTGAGGAGCTGCCCGCCGGGCCGAGCTCGGGGTCACGCTGCAGGGGGCCCTTTTCAGCCGCACCCCGCGGGTGTCTCCGTGACCGATGTGCATTAACTGAGTCGGCGGGCGGTCGGGAGGAGCGGCGGGTCCCTGGCGGGCAGAGCGGCCACCCGGAGGGAGCGGGGGCCGAGCGGGCACCTCGAGCGGCGCCCGGAGCGAAACTGCGCCAGGCCCGGCCCGGCCCGGCCGCACCCGCGGCGCGGTCACGTGACGGCGGAAGTGACGTAGCGGGGCGCGACGGGAACGGGAAGGGCCGGATCTCGGGGCGGGGCGGGGATGGCGCGGGCGGATCCCGGGGATGGGCGGGCGGATCCCGGGGCGGGGAGGGGAGGGGAGGGGAGGGGATGGGCGGGCGGCTCCCGGGGCGGGGATGGGAGGGGAGGCCCGGGCGGCTCCCGGGGCGGGCGGTCCGTCCGCGCTGCGCTCTGGCCGCAGGGCCGCAGTCCCGGCGCGGGGCCGCGTTCGCTGCCGGCGGATCCGAGCGGCTCCGGGAGCTCCGGGCGGTGCAGACGGAGGGCTCGGGCCCGTCCTGCGCCCCCGACAGTAAAAAGGTGCAGTTTCTTGGCCTACAGAAGCCTCTTACCTGCAGTTCTGCAAAATTCTCGGCTATGTAATTCCCTTAAAGCAACATTCTAAACGCGGACTCGCTGCGCAGCGAGGCTGTTCCTCTTTTCAGGGAGGACAGAGGAGACGCCGTGCATCTGAGTGGCAAATCTGTTTGTCTTCTGTACAGTACTGGTTTGTATAAATAATGTGTAGATTAGAAAGTAAAATGTGCCTCCTGTGGCTGAAGGCACTGACAGTGGAGGGCTAGCCCCGGCCGCGGAGATCCCTGTCCCGTGGGGAGGCATTCACTGGCCCAGCCGAGCCGATAACGGGATTAACTTCTGGTTAACTTCTCTGGTTAACCCTGGTTAACTTCTCTTAACCAGTTCTTGCTGGATGTTTTGAATCCCCCGTCTGCACTGAGGACTCTCCAGCTCGGTCACAGGTTAAGGCCAGGTGACCTCATCCCAAGGACCTTCCTTAGGTCACTCCTGCATTTTTCCCCAGAAAGAAACGATGGCCATTGGAGCTGAACACTGGTGAGGAAAAAAACCAGCAAAACCCAACACCACACACACACCCCCAGCTGCCCCTATGGCACTCTAACAGTGCTGCAGTAAATACAACAGTGATTCTTCCCAGGTTATTCCCCATTTACCCCATTAATTTAAGGCAGTTTTCACTAAAAAAAATGAACAGTTTCTAACAGTGAAACTGTGCAAGACTGTATTTCTGTTCCCACTCCCACAGTTCAGATGTCGGTGCTGCTTGTTAGAATAACGTGGGATTTCTCCAAGGTTCTTTACAATTGTCAAGTCACTGTGAAGAACTAGAGGGCAATGACTTGTGTGACCACTGAGGAGACTTCTCCGCTGCTGTCAGTAGAGCAGGGTGTGTGAATCAGGACTGGGGGCCTCTGAGTTCAGGGACACGCTGAGCGTGTGGTCACTGCAGAAAAACTCAGCTCAGTGCCCAGTGCCAGTCAGTACCTGGGACTTCTTGATACTGAGTTGGCATACAAACAGGCAGATCATGTTAAACAGCTTCAGAGCAGACAGATACAGGGAGAAAGCAAAGCTGCACTTAACCCAGATAATCTGATATGTACAAATGCAGAGCCTGAACAGATCAAACCTAGAGTGGCAGCCAGGGTGAGTCACCAGTGTGGAGTCAAGGGGAGGATTCACTGCCTTCTCCATTATCAAAGAGCCCAGGGATCTGCACTGCTAAAGAAGTGATTCCAAGAACGAGTTCCTGTTCTCCAGGTCACCTTGTCTCTCTTCATGGCGCCTTTGGGGCAGGTAATGTGTCTGTTCCTTGTACTCTGTCGGTGATCATAGAGGGCTGACGGCTCTTTGGTGGATGGAGCCAGGGGCAAAGTGTGATAATCACAGAATCATGGAATAGCTTGGGTGGAAAGGCACCTCAAAGCCCATTCAGTCTCACTCCCTGGCATGGGCAGGGACACCTTCCATTAGACCAGGCTGCTCCAAGCCCTGTCCAACCTGTCCTGGAACACTTCCAGGGATGGGGCAGCCACAGCTTCTCTGGGAAACCTGTGCCAGGACTTCACCACCTTTACAGAGAAGAATTTCTTTCCAATATCCAGTCTAAACCTAATGTCTTTCAGTTGAAAGCTGAAAGCCAAGCTCCTATCAGATTTCCATGGTTCAGTTTTAGAATCATGGAATCACAGAATCATTATGGTTGGAAAAGACCTTTAAGTTCATGAAGTCCAGCCACCAACCCAGCACCACCACCATGTTCACCATTAAACCATGTCCTCAAGTGCCATATCTATGTTTGTTGAATCCTGTGGCACTTGAGGACACAAATTTGTGCAATCCCCTCCTGACTGCTGCTGGGACTCCTCCCAGTGCTCCTGTTCAGGCTGCTGCCAAAACTGGGGGCCACAGCCGTACCCCAGCATGCCCTGACTGACACCTGTGGGCTGGGTTGGTTCTTGAGGACAGCAGTGCAGCAAAGCCCTCTCAGCTGCCCACATGTTCAGGGTGTTCACTGCCGTGCTCTGCTGGCTCTGTCACAGCTGGAGCAGCTGCCACAATCTGAAATTTGGTCTTACACTCATTCCACACTCTTTGTTTTATCCCATATCATTAACCCAGAGATCAGCAATCTGGGGCACTAGTGTCCCTTGTTTGCAGACTGTGGCAGAAGGAGCCTGGTAAGACACTGGTGACAAACACTAATTACCCAGATTACTGCCCTAATCCAGTGTAACAATGTAAACACACACTGTAATTAGTGAAAACCAAACAAACACCATTTAGACATGTACACTGCATTTATGAATCAGGATTCTGTAAAACAACCAATATTGTTTTGGAAATAGAACAGGAAAATAAACACAACCAATCTTCAGAACAGAAGAAGCAACAAAATTGTATTACTAATTCCCAAGTGGAAAGATGCAGGTGATCCCATTTCATTATAGTGTGATGATTAAGGCCTTTTTATTTTGTTGGAAATAGCTTTGAAATCAGCTATTCCAGGTAATTTTCACTCAGGAGTGCAACAGAAACTGGCTCCAGAGAAGTCAAACGTACTCTAATAAAATGTTGGTCATTTAGTTGTGTATACAGCAATATGAAACTGAAAGTAAAATTGTCCAGTTTCATAATCAGATTTGAATGCAAGTTTTGAAAAGCTGGAACAATAAATGTCCACAAATACAGTTGAAATGGTGGGCAAAAGAGAGTTTTCAGATGTTCTCTTTATTTAATAAAGATGAGACTGACAGATGATAATTGTAGTGACATTACTGAGAAATACTTCAGTCAAATGCAAGTTATGACACTTAATGAAGTAGATTAAATTCTATGTATGGTGTGACATAAAGGCTGAAACACGAGTGTAGGGAGTTGTTCTGACCGCAGAATGAAGGCCAATGTGTTTTCACTGGGATTTCCCTCAAATAACAGCATCCCAGAGTAACTCACACAGGCCCTTGCTGGCTGATAGAATCTAGATCCAAAGTTCACATGGATTTTAAGTGCCTTTACAAGTCATTTTAGACTCTATTACAAATCATCATTATTTAAGGAATAAAAGGTTTGTAAAGCCACACACTGAAACCTTGTAGAAAAATTAGACAGTTTAGGCTTGACTTTCTGAGGAATTTCACCAATTTATGTGTCAGTATCATATAAGGAAAAGCCCCAAACTCATATTGAAATTGACTTTCCTTACAGGCAGTATGGGTTCATCTTGTTCTGAATTGCAGCTTCAGACCAGGAGTTCTGCTTATCCAACCTAAATTGTATCTGAGATATCAGATAGATGGCTTGGCTCCCTCGTACCCAGTGAGATTCAGCCACAATTTGGTCTGGAAGGTCTGAACTGCACCCATGGACATAGTGACACCATTCCAAAATATATGGGATAGCTGGCCCTGATGGCAGCCACCTCCATAGTAGTCAGGAACGTTCAGTCTGATAAATCCTGCCTTAAATACCTGTATCATAACCACGACCCTACCAGCAATGTCATCAGTTTTGGGGCCTCAAAACAGATCCTTTGCAGTTATCTGATGACAAAAAAGGCATTATCTCAAAGATGTACATAATCAAAGAAAATACTACGTTAGAGAGCAGAAGTGCTCTGTCTACAAGAAGAGAAGCGAAGGAGCTGATGAACTGTTGTGATTTCAGTGCCTGAAGGGGCTCCAAGAATGCTGGAGAGGGACTTTAGACAAGGGCCTGGAGGGACAGGACAAGAGGGAATGGCTTCCCACTGCCAGAGGGCAGGGTTAGATGGGATATTGGGAAGAAATTCTTCTCTGTGAGGGTCATGATGCCCTGGCACAGGTTGCCCAGAGAAGCTGCCCCATCCCTGGAATTGTTCTAGGCCAGGTTGAACGGGTCTTGGAGCAATGTGGGATAGTGGAAGGTGTCCCTGCCCTTGGCAAGGAGTGGAACTGGATGAGTTTTAAGGTTCCTTCCCACCTAAACCATCCCATGATCCGATGGTGATCACAGAGGCCAGCTGTTCCCCCAGCACTGCCAGGATCACCACTAATCACCTCCCGGGTGCCACATCCACACGGCTGTGAAATCCCCTCAGAGACAGGGACTCCACCCCTGCCGTGGGCGACCTGTGCCAAGGCTGGAACGCCCTTTATAAGAAAGAATTTTCTCGTGACCCTCCCCTGGCACAGCCTGAGCCCATTTCCCCTGTCCCTGTTCCCTGGAGCAGACCCCGACCCCTCTGGCTGCCCCTCCTGTCAGGGGCCGCAGAGACAGAAGGTTCCCCCTGAGCCTCCTTCTCTCCAGGCTGAGCCCCCCCAGCTCCCTCAGCCGCTCCTGCTGCTCCAGACCCTTCCCCAGGTCCATTCTCTTCCCTGGACACGCTCCCGCCCCTCAGTGTCTTCCTTATCGTGAGGGGCCAACCCTGCCCTCAGGGCTGGAGGTGCCTCGGCGGTCCCTCCAGACCCCCGGCCTGGCCCGGCCCGGCCCCGCTCCCCGCCCCGCCTGACTCACCGCGGGCCCGGCCCGGCCCTCCCGGCGGCTGCGGGCGGGACGAGCTGGGACATGAAAGGTGGAACAGGCGCTGCCACGCCCGGGGCTGCGGGGAATCTCGATTAACCCTTCCCCGCCCGGGGGGCCCCGGCTCGGGGAGGGGGACGGAGACGGGGCTGGGGCGAGAGGCCTCGGGTGCGGCCCCGGAGCCCCTTCGCGACAGCCCCACCGGGGGAGCTGCGACTGCACTGACACCAACACTGACCCCGACCCCAACCCTGACCCCGACCCAAACCCCAACCCCGACCCCAATGGTGCTGCTGCCCCGGCCCCTCCTGCTGCCGCCGTGCCACTGGCCAGGAGCTGCCCAATGCCCGTCCGCCCTGAGAAGGGCCCGAGCACGAGAAGGGCCCGGAGTCCAAATGCCCCGTCCCTGGGCCGTGCCGGGCCCAAGTCTGGGGCCGGGGGTCCCTGCCTGGGACCCCGCCTGGCCTCGCTCCCAGCCCCGAGCTGGTCTGACAGGCTCGGGGCAGACGGGAGGGAGAGGCCTCCGGTGGCTCAGGAATGTGCAGCCCTTATCTCTGGCTCCCTGCGCGCCTGGGGAGGGAACAGCTCTCCAGAGTTTGCCTTTCGCTCGCTCTTACTCACCCCCGCTCTGCCCTGGGTGGAGCCTCGCTCTCCTGGCTCCCAGGTGAATCAGGTTGCAGGCACGTCTAGGTGAGCAGAGAGTGACCCACCACCTGCCCGGCTCACCTGGGAAGGGAGGAGAAGGGCAGGGACCTACAGGGTACCTGCATGGCCGCCTGAGCCAGTGACCCACCACCAGCCCGGCTCCCCTGGCAAGGTAGGAGAAGAGCAGGGACCTACGGGGTACCTGCATGGCTGGGTGAGGTGGAAGGCAAGGGCTGGGGAGGGGCTGTCCTGCTCCTGTGCACAGGGCTGGGCATCCAGGATCTGGGCCAGGGAGTTCCGCAGACTTTGTGGGCCAGAGGTGGCTGCTTTTACGCAGGAAGGCTCCAGTGGCAGGAGCTCCCAGTCACGCCATGCTGGGGAGAAGGGAGAAGATGGGAGAAGCAACTGGGGAGGGAGAATGCCACAGCACTGGCAGCAGGGACTGGGGATGGTGAGGGAAGGAATCCAGAATTTTCCAGTGATGGCAGCAGGGATTGTGGATGGCAAGGGAAGGGACCCATCCATTCTCAGATCAAAACTGCTCACTGAATATTTCATACAACAGTGTTCTATCCCCTTTGAGAAATCCCCAAGGAGCGGATATTTCCAAATTCAGCCTCAGTCTTTGGAAAGTCTTGCAGCCTGACTCAGCTCCCCATGACAGAGCCTGAGCTGGCCTCCTTGGATCAGGAATGCTATAGGGATGTGTGGTTAGGAGATTGGGACAGAGGGGATGTCACCGGTGGTCGTGCTGGGAGGGCTGCTGTCTGCATTGTGCCAGAGCCGTGCTCTCTGCACGCATGGGTCGGGTGTGCAGCAGGGCACCACCATGGCCTGTGAGCTCTGACACAGCCATGCACGTACGGGCAGGACCACTGACCGATGTGCGTGGACACACGCGCGCAGGCACACGTGCTGACACTCACTGAGTTCCACAGGCGTGAGCCTGACAGACCTTAGGATTTGTGTGTGAGCAGAAGAAGGGGACGGTCCCATGTTCCTCACTCTAAATTGGCTGAGGTCAACAGGGGTCAATTATGGCTCTTTCCTGGCCTGAGGACCAGGTTCTCCATCTTCTAGGACAGTTAGGGTGGAAAGAGGCACCTGTGAAGGGACAGAACTGCTGATCAAATCCTTCTGCTGCCAAAAACATCTAATTTTTGAAAGCTGCAATAAGCTCAGCTGCAAGGGAGGCCAAAAATACGTCAGTAACAGCAAACTACCCCAAACCAGAGCAGTGACAGTGACAGGAGGGCCAAACATGGCTTCTCAGTTCTTTGTGCACATATTTTGCCTGGATCAGGAGGCAGAAGACCACAGCATGCCCCGACCCAAATAGAGGGACACAAGGAGGCTGTAGTTTGGGGAGAGAAGGTTGTTTAGATTTTGTTCTCACTCCCATTTACCTGAGGGGCTTTAGAGTTGAGTGATGAAGAGAGAGCTAGATTTGCTGTCACCTGGCAGTGGGAATAGCAGTATTCAGAGGGGGCAAAAAAAGTTCCTCTCTTTGTGTGGCTTAGGGGAAATTGCATGTCAAAGGAAAAGGTTGTGGCTGCCCCATCCCTGGAAGTGTTCAAGGCCAGGCTGGGGCTAGGAGCAACCTGGTCTAGTGGAAGGTGTCCCTGCCCATGGCAGGGAGTGGAACAAGGTGGGCTTGAAAATCCCTTTCCCACTTTCCCAACCAGTCTCAGATTCTGAGATTCTGTTAATGTGGAAATGTCACATGCCACAGTCTATGTTTGTGCCAGAGCAGGGTTGTGGCTCAGGACAGATTGATCCATGATTTTTCAGACATAATATTTCTGATGATCACAACTTCCCAAGCAACTGATACACATCTCCAAACCTTGCAGAATTGGGCGTCTTTGCATTTTATAGTTACATGGCACATTTCTGGACTGCTTATGAGGCCCTACATACTGGATTTTTGTAGGCCTAATGAGGAAGAGAGTTTGATGAATGCATTTCTAAAATCAGGATGTAGGGGAAATAAAAGCCAAAGGGAGAATGTGATTCTCCTTCACCAAATCAGACCTTGCACTTGTTGTTCCTTTTCTTGAAGTTTTCTGGTTCAGACTTCGTTATATCTTTTATCTTGTGACTAAAAGCCAGGGAAAGGCATTGGCTGAAGGAGAGAGTGTGGCATGAGCATTGCTATCATAGACGTGGTGCCTGGGGACACAAGTTAGTAGTGGCCTTGGCATTGCTGGGGGAGTGGTTGGACTTGATAGGCTTATAGGGCTTTTCCAACCCAAAGGATGCCATGATTCCATGATTATTCAAGTAATCTGCTCTCTAAGAAACCACTTTTGCACACAGGATGATATTTCGTTTCCAGCAACTGTAAAGATCACGTTATATCCTGGTGACTCCCCACAGCTCAGATTTCCCCATCTACCCCATACCCTCATTGCACAGGACAGTGAAGGGTGACATGTTGACATGCATGATAGGCTGCCACGCTGTGACATTGAAGGTGTCTCAATAACCACTTCACAAGGAAAATTACAATGTAATTTTTCTGCCACTTTTCCCTTCCTCTGACCTGCAGGAAGATACCCTGGACATTCCAAATGTCCGGCCAATTTCCCAATTGTGCAGCAAGGAATGTTCTGTGGGATCCCTTGCACTGGTAAGCAGAGGTGAGTGAGAGTCCATTGGTTGTTTGAGATGCAGACCTGGCTCCCAGTTCCACTCTGCCACATGTCTGCAGCATTCAGGACATTCCTTACTCACCTGAGACACAGAAAGAATTTATGGAGCCATTTATCAGGTTCAGCTACTACAACTGTGAACATGCTGTGATCTCTGGAAGCTCAGTGAATAATTGATTAATTGAAGCAATTTCTCATCTGATGGCCATGACTTCTGATGAAATGAAACTCCCAGACTGCAGCAGGCAGACATGCTGTCTTTTTTTTAATGATGACTGAGATCCATGTAAGACCGTCGGGAGTGAAAAAATGGGGTGACATTCACTCAGAGTATTAGCATGGAGTGATCACCTCATCAGATGACCAAAAGAAAAGGCCTGTGGTGCTTTACATGGCATTGCAACAGGAATAACAAATTGAAATCTGAAATTTTAACAGTAACTCAGGCTTTGAGCCTACTACCTGCAGCTGAGAGGATATTAAGAACATAGCAAGACTCAGCAGAAAATGGAGAATGGAAAGAGGAAAAACAAGGATTAGGACTTGGCAGAGGCAGTTCTGCCTAAAAAAGGATCTAATCCAGTTTATTGCCCACATTTCACCACGCTGTTCTGGGGAACATGCCTGAGCCCTGCTTGGTGAGAAGAGCAGTTCATGGGAAGGTGTCCAGCATCCATTTTCATGGAATTATAAAATGGTGGGAAGGGACTTTCAAGATCATCTTGTTCCAACTCTCTTGCCATGGGCAGGGACACCTTCCACTAGACCAGGTTGCTTCAAGCCCTGTCCGACCTGGCCTTGAACACTTTCAGGGATGGGGCAGCCACAGCTTCTCTGGCTCGTTTTCTCTTTGCCCCAGCTCTTGTACAATTCTATGGCCATGTGCTCTGGCTAAAGCAGGAAATACTGCGGTACACTTCAAAACTGCAAGTGCTGCAACACTGTGAGACTGGCAAGTGAGAGGCCTTAACCTAAGAGATCCTTTTCAGGAGGAGTCCAACCCTTGGTATGGAAAGCGAGCACATGCAGGAACAGCTTCTGGAGAGGACGAGCCAGTCTCGCTGTTCATACAGGTTCTTCCTCTGCTGCAGCAAGATGAGAAGGCACTGGTTGTCCTTCCATCACCATGCAGAATTAAAAACCCCACACCTTAAACCATATTCCAGGAGACAGGTCCCTCCCCAAATCATTTACCAAGTGCAACGTTTTCTTGAGAGCAAACCAACACTTTCCATGTCTCATTGTCACCATGTCTGCTCCACTCGTTTTACCTCAGGGATTGCTGTCCTCTCCTAAACCCAATGCTCCACAGGATCTTTTCTATTTTTCCTGGCCAAATAACTTTTTTTAAAAATGATTTCTGAACTTCAGATGTTGAGACATTTGAAAACATGATTTTTTTTTTTTACAGCCTACCCTAAGAGACATTAGTGATGCCATTAAACATGGTATATGGGCCAGCTGAGGCCCATCAAAAGGGTCAAATTTGCCTTGATTCATTTCTTGCCCAGGGTGTGGAAGTCCTTCAAGCATTGATAGCATGGAGGGGTTTGTGGCTGGCTGTGCAGAGTGTGGGCTAAAGAATACTCTGTGCTGCCTTTTTCTTCTTGGTGGTATCCAGGGCAGTGAAAAGACGAGGTGTTTAAGCCCTGGAAGTTGTGCCTGTAATTGCACATAAGCAGTCTGGGGCAGAGATTAGGTCTTCCCAGTCCTTTCCAGACAAAGGGATCCAGCCCTGCTTCCTCCCAGGCAGTTCCTTCCTTGGTGCCTACAGACCTTCATGCCTACAGACCTTCAGCAGCCTCAGCTCCTGGGAGTGTCCCAAAGCAGCGGAGCAGGTCCAGCCAGGGAAAGGATCACCTGAGCAAGGCAGCCTGGGAACTGGCCATGCAGGCAGAACACGTAACAACAAGCACTGGAGTCAGCACCAAGGAGGTAGATGGAGCCAGCCCCAGGTGCTGAGGCATCAGTAGGGCTGGCACCAGGCACAGCAGATGAGAGAAAGGGAATGCTGAGCCAGTTCCTTTTTGCTAAGACTGGGCAAACACAGCCCAACACCCTTGATTCACACCTGGCAGAAAGGCTTAGGAGAAAAGCAGGTCCTGTTATTTATTTTAATCTATAGGGCTTTGTGGTGATCACAGCATGGCTGAAACTGTGAATTCCTACTGCTCTGTTAGGAAAAAAACAACAAAAGTTCATCAGAACGGAACATAGTATGGACAGGGAGCAAATGCTGCCAAAGTCAACAGGTCTGTGCTTTTCTCAGTTTCTGCTCTTAGTGCGAATCCAGAGGTAAAGGGGGAGTTTCTATATCCAACTTCATCTGTCAGCCACTTTTCCTTGCATTAAATATTCCGTATGGTTGAGTGTTTTTCTGTGTGGAGGCAGCTGCAGGCTGTGATCACATCATTGCTGACTCTTCCTAATATTAAGGGAGTCTGACAGCTTTTGGGGGTCACAAAACCGAATGTGTGTGACAGGTATCACAGCCAGTAAAGTCACTCCCAGTTACACTGCTGGGAACAGAAGCAGACATCAGGCCAAACCAAAGGGATATTTCCCTTGGAGACTCCCACCTCAAAACCTCCTTGATAATAGCACGGGGATTCCCGAGGTCTGCATGCTCATTCCTCTCTGCCTGTTCCTCACCTGCTCGTGGTTTCTTGGCCAAGGAGGGGAGTGACTCCATTAAGGACTCTCCGTGCACTGGTGCAGCAGCAGCCAACGCAGTGTCTTTGGGACAACCCAGACAGACGGGTGGAGTAGACCTCAATCTTGCCTCTCATCAGCCCATTCTATCAGCCTTCATCTCTCACTTTTTAAGTTTCCAACAAGCTGCTTCGTGCTCTCCTTTATCCACTGCCCCCAAGCATAGGAGGAGTTACTGCAAACAGGCACAGAGCTGCCTTCTGTTCTCCTGCAGCTTCCTCCTGCAAAACCCAACCACCAGACGAAATTAGTGTGTGAAAGAGAGTGCCAAAGAGCCAGGGTACCCATACCTCCTTCTGTCTGTGGGATTCTTGGGGCAGGGCCAGGAGCTGGACTTGATGGTGCTTGTGGGTCCCTTCCAACTCGGGAGATTTTTTTCCATACCCTTCTGTGTGTGTCTGTGCTCATTCTTGCCCCAGCCACTGTATTAAGAGAAGGATTTATTGGGGAGGAACTCAAGTTTGCAGGTTTGATTCAAAAGGTTCTGATCATGAGTGGTGTTCTTGATACTTCTAAATTTATGGATGTGATTTCATGGAATGATCGCTTAGGATAGCAGAGAACTTAATGAAATGCCAAATAATAGCAAAATTCTAGAATGTGTGAAGTGATGCTGTAACAGATAACGGGGCTAGATCCCCTCTGCTCTAGAGACAGGCTGGGACAGCTGGGGGTGTTCACCCTGGAGAAGAGAAGGCTCCAGGGAGACCTGAGAGTCCTTTCCAGTGCCTAAAGGGGCTCCAAGGATGCTGGAGAGGAACTTTGAACAAAGAGTGACATGACAAGGGGAAATTAATTCTCACTGCCAGAGGGCAGGGTTAGATGGGATATTGGGAAGAAATTCTTCCCTGTGAGAGTGGTGAGGTGCTGGTACAGGCTGCCGAGAGAAGCTGTGGCTGCCCCATTGCTGGAAGTGTCCCAGGCAAAGTTGAATGGGGCTTGGAGCAACCTGGTCTAGTGGAAGGTGTCCCTGTCCTTGGCAGGGGACGGGATTGAATGATCTTTAAGGTCCCTTCTGACCCAAACCATTCCATGACAAGGGTCAATAGATGTCGACTTTCTTAGCCAAAGCCAAAGGACAAGCAACAGATCCAAAGGAGAAGGAGACCATGATGGACTGTTGGGCTGAGCCAGAGAACTCCTTGCCTCCGGCTGCTGCAGATACTGCAAACTGATAGAGATTTAGGGAAACTCTGGGTGAGTTGGTGACACCAAAATGCTTTGGGGCTCTTGACAGGCATCAAAGCCCATCTAGGGCAGAAGATTCCAGAGCCTCAAGGGACTGAAATTGGCTCCAAGAAGTGGTGAGACATCAGAAGTGCTGTTCCTGTGTGTTTTCCACATTACCTGCTCTTTGTATTGGGAATGGGTTTCCAGAGTTGATGGACAGTTGATTTTATGGCTGGTTCTCCCAGAAACAGATGGAAAAGGTGGGGTTCAGGCATAGTGAGAAGGAAGCCTGGAGAGACTGTGGGTGTATGAGCTCTTTATTGAGAGAGACTAGAAAGGAAATTATAGAATCATTTGGAATGGAAGGGGAAGCTCATCTTGTTCCACCCCACCTGCCATGGACAGGGACACCTTCCACTTCACCAGGTTGCTCCAAGCCCTGTCCAACCTGGCCTGGAACAATTCCAAGGATGGGGCAGCCACAGCTTCTCTGGGCAACCTGTGTCAGTCCCTCACCACTCTCATAGGGCAGAATTTCTTTCCAGTATCTGATCTAAATCTAATCCGATTCATCCTCCTGTTGAAGTTACTGCCTGTCCTCTAGGCAAGTTCTGGTATAAAGTATTGACAGTTCAAAGAAGGATCTTGGTAGGATGGATTATGTGACAGCATAAAAGGAATCTTGAAGTTAAAACAATTGAGGTCTATGGATGGAGGCTTTAGAAGGCTGATTTGTTACTGTCTGGGAGAAAAATTAAAAAAATACTTGGCCAGATGTGACCATCTCTGTTAGAGGATGAATCCTTGCATTTTATTCACTTATTTTGCATCACCTCTAAGGGGCAACACAAGACTTGCAGGTACACACGTTATACAGGCATTTGGTGGCTCTGACCCTTGAGTAGCAATACTGGTTCTGAAACTTGGGGGTTTTGGGTCATTTTAGGTGCCTTTGGGCATCTAAACACAGCAGGTGTGACACCAGCCCTGCAGAGACCCACAGGCTCCTTGGCAGCAGCTGGAGGCCAGGCCAGGTACCTTCAGGCATCCCGAGTGACACGGAGCACCTCTGTGTGGACACCTGAAACCTGAATTGCTGCCCTGGTAATGGTTTGTACTTTATTTATATTGACTTTCCCGAGACTTTACAGTTTGGTGCTGGAAAAAATTGGATTTCCCCCCTAATTTGCCTTCAGTGGGATCAGTGGGATTGTTGCCAGTGTGCTCAGTTGACTGAAGAACTCAGGTCCTGTATTGGTGTGTTCTCCTCAAAAATCCAGCCTAAAACAATTGCTGCCATTTTTTCCCAGGTCATATTGGCAGGATGTAGCAGGAATCGCTTGCTTTCCTGTCCAGTGCTGGGGCAGTTCTCTCCCACTCATCATGGGAGGCTTTTCCCGTTAAAATTGTGACTGCTGAAGACATGAAGAACATTGGTGACGTGCTTGAGCTTTCCCGTTCCCTCCTGGGGGAAGCACTGCAGGGTTTGTGGCACTGGAATTTTGGACTAAAGGACTTCAGGGTCTTGCTTTTCCAATATTGTTGTGGAAATGGAAGGAGGGATGTTCAGGGCTTCCCTTTGGGCTAAGCACATCACACAGCTGTGTACAGCTGCAGATGCTGGGGTGATGTGAGCTCTTCTCCTCTTGTACCCACCAACAGTTCAGTGCCTGGGCTGGACACATAATATATTGTTACCCTTAAAAAAATATCCCCAAGGGTATTGTGGAGGTGCCACACATTATTCTTTTTAGCATCTTCATAATATGAAATTCCTAATTAAATGAAATACACAGGCATGTAAGTAAAATTCTCTATTAACCAGTAGTTACAGGCTGAAAATCTACTTTTGATGTATTTTCAGTTTATGACTTGATTTCTTTGAGAGTTGTGATGGTTCAGAATTCCAAAAAGACAACATTTTTCTTTTTCTGAGGTGAAAGAAGCTGCAGGAAACAGATTTGCAGGTGAAGTTCAAGCAAGGAGCCAACTCCTGCTTGGAGTCCCTCTTGTCTGAGGTGCCCCCAGTTGAGGAGAATCCAACCATTATGGAAGAGTACTAATACCTAATGTTTGTCCAATTTCCTGTCCCTCTGGAGCAGGGAAACCTGACACAATATTCCCTGAACTCCTGTTAAAGGAACCAAGGCTTAAAGCACAGAATGCTCAACGAAATACATGGAATACACAGTTCTGGGGTCAAAAAATACCAAGGCAATGCTGCACACTGAGTAATCCATCTCCTATTCCTTAAGGCACATCAGCTGGTGCTCCACCAAATCCAGCCTTGCACTGGTATAATGGACACACTTGGGATGGACAAAAACTAGTTAAGAGAGAAGTGAAGAGACAGGAGTTTAAAACCCAATTTTGTCTTAGAAACCTTCCTTTGACACACAGATATCAGCTAGAAATGCTATTGTGATCGTTTCCAGCTGATTTGGAGAGGAATTGCTTCCCAAGTAGGGGATGATTTGACCTAGAACTGGAGACCCAGCCTGGCAATTGGCAGCTTCATGACACCAAATCTGACCCGGTGCCTCAGGGCTCTGCCAGCTGCAGACAGGTGTTACCAGGAGCTGGAACACAGCAAAACAAAATCATAAAATAAAAAAAAATCCACAAGCTAAGTGCAGAATCGAGCTGAATTTGGCAAGATGGGCTGTAGCAGGAATTCTATTTATTCCTTGACCTGAGCTCAGCTCACGTCCATCAGAGTGACAAAAGGTAATAAATAACCTTTGAGGTTCCAGGTAACTTCTCCTCTTCTGCTTTATCTGACAGGGAGAGGGTTTGGAAGATTAACTGAATAGCCGTAATTCTGTGCATATATAGCTCTCTATAAATATAGTTATATCCGTAAACCAGCATTTTTCATGCAAGCTGAGAATTCATCAACATGTACAGTTTTTGTTGCAGCTCAGGGAATTTAAGGATGCCAGCAGTTAACAGAATCATGGAATCGCAGGATGGTTTGTGTTGGAAGGGACTGTAAAGCTCATGTTGTTCCACCCCCCCACCATGAACACAGACACCTTCCACTAGACCAGGTGGCTCGAAACCCTAGCAAGGAATTGTAGGGTGGTGTAAAAGTGTTTTGTCCTGCCTGTACATACCTAACCACCCCAGAATGTCCAGTGGGAAGGAGTTACAATCATGGAATCACAGAATCATTCAGGTACCAAGTCCAACCATTCCCCAGCACTGCCAAGGCCACCACTGACTCATGGCCCCAAGTGCCACATCCACATGGCTGTTAAATTCTCCCCAGGGATGGGGATTCCACCTCTGCCATGGGCAACCTGTGCCAGGGCTGGACAGCCCTTTCCAGGAAGGAATTTGCTCAGTGTCCAGCCTAAACCTCCCCTGGCTGTTTCTTCTCCTGCTGTCACTTGTTCCCTGGGAGCAGAGTCCAACCCCCACCTGGCTCCACCTTCCTGTCAGGGAGTTGCAGAGAAATAAGAAAGTTCTACCAAATCAGCCCAGCTGAGCACAGGTGTTTTCTGGTGTCCCTATGAACCCTCCACCTGCTGGTCCATTTTCTGCCCTTTCAGTCCTTGTGCTGGAGGCAGAGATGCCCAGCTGTCCCTGGTCACAGTTTGCAGACGTCTTCTCTAGACTGAAGAGAGTTCAGGCATAAAACAACCTTTTTTGGGACGTGAGGAATGAAACTTCCATGTCCCCAGCCCCACTCCCAACTGTGAGTTGCCCCTGAATGTATGCAGTGCTGTCTTTTCTGGTCCTACTGAGTAACACTCAATATTATCTGACACTTCTTTAAAGCTCCATATTCTTAATTTATAATGGTAGTGAAATTATTAATCAATATAAAATTAAGACTGTTTTACTACTGTTGAATGGCAATGACAACAGCAGCAACCCTCACCCTCTGTACTCAAACTCACTAATGTAACTTAGCAGGAGTCACTCACTCTTTTCGAGGCTCAAGAGGAAATATCTGCTGGCACCTCGGAGGTGCAGGAAAAGAACATCCCAGCATTTACATTAGTTCAGGGTCTGAAGCTGAAGTGCTCTGAGCTCTTTGCAGATCACTCAGATATTGATTTTGTGTGTGGCATGACAAGCTTTTCTTTCAAAAATTGCTTAAAATCAGATTTGTTTGTAGTCTCAAATATTTGGTCTCCTGCAGACAATTGCCAAATATCGAGCCCCTTCAGCTCTGATTTTTCTCAACATCAGGAGATTGAAGCAGTGATTGCATCCCTTGTTTTTTATTTCTTCATTCATCTCATGAGGACTCCTCTACCTTCTGACTTTGTTACACCAGTAGGACACCTGCATGCCTGCACTCCCTGCCTGTGTTCAAGTGCTGAGGTGATTATAAGACCCAGCTTATAAGGATTGAGAGGGTATCCTTGCGTCCAGGTACATGCTTTTGGTTTAGGGCCACATGACACACAAGAAATAATTTTTGTAGCATTTGGAAATTAATTTTAACAGAGTGCAGAAAATAACCACTCGGCTTTAAAACAAATGACAAATTTAAGCTTAGCAACCCACAGCCTAAAAGAGAAAGTTGTGTATTCAATCAGATGCATAGGCCTTGCTCATCCCAGGGCTGCCTGATTGATTTGTTTCTTATTTTGGCCCAAAACAATTAACTGTGTGAAGGTAGTGGTTAAGTGACACACACCTTTGTCTAATTTAATGCTCCCATCCCTTTGGAATGAACTTTCTCCAGCATTGCTCCATGTGCTTCAGATCTCTTCCCTTTGCTCTATGAGGACGGTGTGTGGCTGTCATGACACCACTCTCATGGCTGCTTTGAATTTCCTTACAGCTCTCCCTCCCCTCATGGCTCGTCGGTCCCAAAGCTCCTCGCAGGGGGACAATCCCCTCGACCCCAACTACCTTCCCCCGCACTACAAGGAGTATTACCGCTTGGCACTGGACGTGCTCACAGAGGAGGGCAAGGAGAGTTACCAGCGCTTCCTGGCAGAGGAGGCAGCCCCTGATTTCCTCTGTGGCTCTGAGGTGGATCACATCATCCAGAACCTCCAGAAGCCCCAGTATGCCAACCAGGAGGGCAGCACAGAGACTGCAGGGGACAATGACATGGACGGATCCTCTGGGACTTACTGGCCCATGAACTCAGACCTTGCTGTTCCTGAGCTTGACCTGGGCTGGCCGATGGTCTTTGGATTCAGGGGAACAGAGGTGACAACCCTGGTGCAGCCACCTCCCCCGGACAACCCCAGCATTAAGGAGGAAGCTCGCAGGATGATTCGAGCAGCTCAGCAGGTAAGACAGGGAGAGCCCTACTAGAGCAGAGGTAAAATCAGGCGTGTGCCAGAGAAGCACCAGAATAGAGGATCATGGAACGGTTTGGGTGAAAAGGGACCCTAAAGCCCATCCAGTTCCACCCCCTGCCATGGGCAGGGGCACCTTCCACTAGACCAGGTGCTCTAAGCCCCATCCAATGTGGCCTGGAACACTTACAGGGATGGGGCAGCCACAGCTTCTCTGGACAACCTGTACCAGGGCCTCACAGCCCTCACAGGAAAGAATTCCTTCCCAATATCCCACCTATCCCTGCCCTCTGACAGTGGGAATCTATTCCCCCTTGTCCTGTCATTCCTGGCCCTTGTTCAGAGTTCCTCTCCAGCTCTCTTGAAGCATCTTTAGGCTCTGGAAGGTGCTCTAAGGTCTCTCTGAAGTTTTCTCCAGGCTGAACATCAGGTCCTCTGCCAATTCCCTTAACTTTGGTCCCAGGACCTGACAGTGGGGCAGGATGATTCCAGCCCCACCACTGGCTGCCCCAAAGCATGTCTCTGCTCTGCTCTCACAGCACAGTGTGCAAGGCCATGCTAAAATACACCAAGAGTTCACAGATCCCACAACAGTTGAGGTTGGATGGGGCCTCTGAAGCTGCCTTGCTCAAAGAAGGGCAGTTAGAGAGGGTCAGTCAGGATGTGTCCTTTAGCATCCCTAAGGTTACTCCCTCCTTGAGCATCTCCAAGGGAACAGGACAGCCTGTTCCCATGTTCAACACCCTCTTACAGTCCCAGAGGCTTCTCTCATGTTTAATTGGAATTTCCTGTGTTTCAGTTTGTGTCTCATCCTTTCCCTGGACACCGCTGAGAAGAGTTTGGTTCCTTCTTCCTTATGCCCTTTTCTTTCAAGTATTTATACTCATAGATAAGAGTGGGAAGGACAGGGGGGTAGACCTGTGAAGCTGCTTCCTGTATTATCAGCACATGGATGCAGTTGGATAGTGGCTGCCTGTACGCTGGCCAGGAAGTTACCTAAAAATGGCAAGGGGGTCTTGAAGGAGGTGGGGTGGGGGGAACAGCTCTTTACATCATCCAGTGTGGTTATAGGGCCAAAAAATTCATGGAATCATTGGATTGATGAGTCAGAGAACACTCAGTGACGTTTTCCTTCATCCTTGTACACAAAATGTGCACCTTCCTGAACAGAAATTCTGTTTCCAGTTCTCAGGCCCACAGCAGTTAAAGGAACATTTGATTGGGATGTTTCCTGTTCCAAAAGGAAGTTGGAATGAAAGTTCCTGTTTCAAAAGGGAGATGGAAACAGTGCAGTTTTGGGGTGTGAGGTGCTGGGGAACATGGTCACTCAGGGCATGAGCTGGCACAGGTGGCTGATGTGTCCCTGCATCCCTTCCCCAGGTGGTTGCCATCGTGATGGATGTTTTCACAGATGTGGATCTGCTGTTTGAGGTGCTGGATGCTGCTTCTCGCCGAGTTCCTGTCTACATCCTGCTGGATGAAATGAACTCACAGCTTTTCCTTGATACAGCTGCCAAGTGCAGAGTCAACCTAAACTATGTGGAGGTGGGCAAAGACCTGCCCTGCTTGAGTCATGTCTTGAGGGAAGTGTGTCCTAGGACACAGAGGGCTAGTATGGCAGGAAACACCTGAGAAACGGGAAAATGGGCCAGAGCATGGTGAAAGATGAGTGTGAAGAAAGAGAGGTGAGCTGGCATGACAAGGGGTAAAGGCTGAGGACATGCTGATAAAGGGGTTTGTCCATCTGTGTGTCTGCAGGCAGCATCACTAGAGCTAGAGGATAATCCCAGTGGCAGGATGGAGGTTAAAGAGGGGGAAGGAAGAGGGGCAGAGGAGGGAATGAGGGTCCCACCTGAGTCAGTGCCTTTCTGTTTTGCAGTTCCTGAGGGTGAGAACAGTGTCTGGCCCAACCTACTACTGCCGCACGGGGATGTCCTTCAAAGGGCACCTGAAGGAGAAGTTCCTGCTGGTGGACTGCATGGTGGTACTCAGTGGCAACTACAGGTGAGGAGCCCTGTCATGGCACCTCTTCCGTTTGGGGAGAGACTCAGGTGCTTTGTGCAAGGGGTTGGCTGCAGAGGTGCTCAGCTGCCATCTGAGCCATGTAATTTCCAGGGAGAATCTGCTGTAGCGTATGGAGTGCAAGATTTGCATCTTAGCCTGGACCAAATGAACTTTGACCTCCGCTAATAGAATCATCATATCACAGAATGGTTTGTGTGGAAAGGGACCTTAAAGCTCATCTTGTCCCACTCCCTGGCGTGGGCAGGGACACCTTCCAGTAGACCAAGTTGGTCCAAGCCCTGTCCAACCTAGCCTTGAATACTTCCAGGGATGGGGCAGCCATAACCAACACCATAACACTGAACATCTTCCTCCCTCATTTCCAGCCCAGCTCCTTCTGTTCATTCCCCTTTAGTCTGTGTGGGTTGGAGGGGTTATGCTACCGCAATGGCAAGATCCTGCATTTGCCTTTGCTCAGTTTCCTGAGGTTCCTATCGACACATCTTCCTTTGGGGTCCCCTGACTGGTGTCACCTGCCAGGTGCAGAGGGCACATGCTGACAGCTGTCCTGGTCATAAGTGACAGCATTAAAAACAGAAATACCTACTTCACATAAGGATAATTGTCAGCTCGCTCTCTGGCTGTGGACGCTACTGACTGGCTTTTTAGAACAGAAATTATTTATTGCCTTGTAAAATCCTCTGCAAAGACGTGATCCAAAATCAATACATAACTGTGACGTTTGTGAACAATCGTGTGTAACAAGTGGCTGCAGGGGAATTTTCTGTCATTATTTTGCCATATTTCTGCCTGAGCAGAAAATTCAGAACTTCCCTCAGGCGAGCAAATGTTTTAATAAGAAAGGAGACAGCTGAGTTACACGATGCTAATAACCTCCGTCACTTCTGTTCTCTCCATAGTTTCATGTGGTCCTTCGAGAAGATCCACAGGAGCATCGCGCACATCTTCCAGGGCGAGTTGGTGGCCAGCTTTGATGAAGAATTCCGCATCTTGTTTGCACAGTCGGAACCTCTTGTTCCTCCAGCCAATGTCTTGGCAAAGGCAGAGAATGCCTTTGCCATGGCTCCCTTTGGCAATAACATGCCTTTCTTTCCCAAAAAAGGCCAACTGGTGTTCCAGAGGGATGACAGTCTCTTCCCCTCCTTCATGGACAGAGTGGATCCAGACAGGTACTTCCTCTCCAATTTTCGGCGGGACGACATGCTGCGGCACACCGTGGAGGGGTCAGCCATGCGGATGTATAAAAAGGTGGAAATGGAGAATTCCCAGATGGATCCGGTCAGGGGCTTCCTCCGTTCCAAGCAGCTAGAATTGGATGCTTTTAAGAGACACAGTTTTGCAGAAGGAACATTTGAAAATTTTGCTTCTTCGAAGCAGTATGCCCGGCAGATGTTCATGAACAACATGGATGAGTTCAAGATCCAATCCAGTCATTTCCAGAAGGACCAGTTCTACCAGTACCAGTTTGAACATCCCCATCTTTCTGGCAGACCTCAGGGATTCTTTGATAGGATTCGAGGGGGAAGGCCAGGATTCAATGAACTGGAAGACTATGGAGAGGGACCCCGATACCCTGAACTGGAACCCAGTTTCTCACAGGAGGGTTTCCCCTTACGGCTGGATTACGTACCCTCAAATTCCTCTAGGGAGGTGAGACATGGCTCTGACCAGCTGAACCCTGCAGGCAATGGCCCAATGGGAATGATGTTACGGAGGCAGAATATAGGACAGAAATTCATTTGCCAGACTTCTCCCACGCAGAAGCAGAGCCTGGAGCAGCGCCTGTTCCTACAGGACAAGGACGAGGACCAGGATGATGACAAAAACACACAGGAAAACAGGACAGGGTTACGGAATTGGAGGATTTCTTCATACCTCAGTGCATACCAGTCTGAACCAGATGAAGGGCTCCCAATGCCGATGGAGTCCGAGGCGTATAATGATGCTCTTGGGGATCCCCTCACAAAGCACCCCACTGACCTTGTCCCAGCCTTCAAATCCCCCACATCTTTCAATAGCAAGCCACTGGGAATTGACAGTGCCAAAGAATTTGCAGATCCTGACAGAGCAGGTGAAGAAACATCGATAATGAAACCAGATGCCTTCAGGTCCAGGATAAATCCCTTGATCCAGAGGAGTTCCAGGCTCAGGTCCTCTCTGATTTTCAGTGCTGCCAAATTAGATCAGCCCAACACCACAATAGAAAAGGTGCAGATGATCCAAAAAGAGCAAATGTCCAGTGAGTTGACAAAGGACAATGAAACCATCAAGACAGCTGCCTCCTCCAAAGTGGCCGAGCTGCTGGAGAAGTACAAAGCCGTGGGCAGGGACACGGAGCGGGGCACAGTCACCCACACCAAAGCTGTTTCAGGTTACCTACAGGAGGAATCACAGAACACGGAGAAGAAATGCACCAAATCTGTGCAATATAAGATTCTGGAGAGCAGGGTGCTGGACTCCAAAGATTCCTGCAGTACTTACAAAATGCATGGAGAGTTGGACAGAGCATTTGGAATGGCCTCATCCACCCCCCAGCATGGGGATGCATTGAGTAAGGATCCCCTGGCACATCTTGGCACTAAGGTGGACAAGTTGTCATCCCGGTTTTACCCAATTGAGAACAAACCTGCTCTTCCTGAGAAGGAGAGTCTGATATTTGTAGGAGACACTCAGAAATTAGCTCTTCCAGAGAAGAAGGACAGGGTAACCTTCAGAGAAGACACTCCAAAGTTAGTCAACACAGAAATGAAGAAACCACAAGTTAGGACAAGTACCACATCCTCAGCTCTGGAAAGCTTGTCTAGGAGTCAAGGGTCTGACAGCTCTCTCAATAAATCCGAGGAAGACTGTTCAAAACAAGAGCAAAATCCCATGGAATTTTTAAGAAAAGGGTCACTACGACTGAAGCAGCTTTTAAACCCAAAAGGTGAAAAGAAATTGGAGGAGGAACCTGCTTCTGAGAGTGGGAAATGTGACAAGCAGGCAGTGTTGCTCAAACGATCGTCCATAGGAGACTGTCCGGAAGCGATGGAGGAAGAAAAAAGCCACAAATTCACAGCAGCACTCCCCTCCAAGAGCAGCCAGACGACGCAGGGGAGGTTCCCTTCCTCCACAGCCAACATCCTGTACAGCAGCAACCTGCGTGATGACACCAAGGTGATCCTGGAGCAAATTTCTGCCAATAGCCAGAAGAATAGAGCCGAGCTGGCCAAGCAGCTGCCATCCACCAGCAACCCTGACCTCTCCAGGTCAACCACGAGCTTGGAAAGAAAAGGGGAGAAAGAGAAAAGCTGCAACATCCACAGGTCAGAGAGCTTTGGAAGCCAGAAACGAAACCTCCAGAGGCAGCCGTCGGAGGATAGAGACACCCTCCTGAAAAAAATGGAGAACATGCGGAAGGAAAAGCGAGTCTACAGCAGGTTTGAGGTGTTCTGCAAGAAGGACGAACACATGAGTCCAAGTGAAGAGGAATATGACACAGATGCCAAAGACAAGAAGATGGGAAAATTCATGCCCAAAATTCTGGGGACCTTCAAGACCAAAAAATGATCCTAAAAATCCTATTTAGTTCTATTTAATCACTGACTGTCACAGGGGAATGAGGAAGAAACTTGTTTATGATGGCTACAAACCCCCCGCAGGTAATGCTCTTCTTGTTAAGTGAGCAGAAACATGTCCAGCAGAAACGTGTCCTCCAACAGCACAGTTTCCCCATTAAAGTCAGGTGGTATCAAACAACCTTATTACACGGTTCCAAATAAAATTATTGAATTGCCAACATTCTTATAACACACAAGTCTCATTTTTTAAAAGACGTCTCTTTTCTGTTACTGTACAAAACTGAGAGTCTGTTATACCCAAGGAGTATTTTCAGCCAACAAAACAATTCCACTTTCAGAAGAAAATAACAAAAAATAGAAAATTCAATACTTGAGTTCAGGCCAGGAAAGATAAATACATACAGACACACGCATTAACTGAAGAAAGTTTTTAAAGCCTTGCTGTTTCTCAGGCACAGTTACCCTTTTTCTGTATCTCACAGTGAATCAGACACAGGAGGCATCTTTTTGAAGGTTTACAGACCACAAAATATTGTACCCAACTTTTTGGCCTAATCTGTGGTTCTAGTCTTGTCCAGTGGCCCAGACCCAGCTTTTGTATTTACCAGTTTCTGAGCCTGTGGGGTCTGGTTTGCTTGGGGTTTATTCTCCTGTGTGTAGGGAATTTTTTGCTTTAGGGACTCAGCTGAAAGAAGCACCTGGAAAGGCCATAAAAGGGACATTGAGGTGCTATTGATGGAGAAGAGCCTGGATTTAGGAGGTCTTTTCAGCTGAATCTCAGTTTAAGCATCTAAAATAAAATCCTGCCTTGGCCAAGTGGTGACTTCCTTGACAGTGTAACTCCAGTTCATGAGGTGATGGGTCTGGAGCACCAGGACTGGCTGAGGGAACTGGGGAGGGTTCAGCCTGGAGAAAAGGGACCTCAGGGTGGACCTTCTCGCTCTCTGCAACTCCCTGACAGGAGGATGGAGCCAGGTGGGGGTCAGGCTCTGCTTCCAGGGAACAAGGGACACAGAACAAGAGGACATGGTCTCAAGCTGTGCCAGGGTTGGCATATTTGGAAAATCCCTCCCAAAACCCTGGAAAGGGTTGTCCAGTCCTGGCACAGGCTGCCCAGGTCACTGGTGGAGTGTTTGAAACTTCACTCTTTTCTTGGATGCCAGCTCCCAGGGCAGCAGGCTGGACAGAACTTACATATCTGTAACAGCTAATGATTAATGTTTGCTGAAAACCTTTGGAACTGGATGTGCAGAAAGAATGTCTGATTTTAAAAAAAAAAAAAATTGAGGCTGATTTCCATTTTAATACAAATGGTAGTAAAAATCTGCAGGAATGAAGAGGAATTTCGTTGTAACACGAGGAGGTAAACTAAGCAATAAAATTAAGAGGAAAAAGAGGAAAAAAGGATAGAAGAAGTGGCCAAAGTTGGGAAAAAAGCTGAAATGGATCTTATACCCATTCCATATTATCACAGACTCCCAGG
This sequence comes from Anabacerthia variegaticeps, assembly GCA_035583185.1. Lineage (NCBI taxonomy): Eukaryota > Metazoa > Chordata > Aves > Passeriformes > Furnariidae > Anabacerthia > Anabacerthia variegaticeps. The sequence goes on from JAWWEW010000069.1 coordinate 4,907,092, forward strand.
AATGTTTGGGTGGGAAGGGACCTTAAAGCACATCCAGTCCCACCCCCTGCCATGGGCAGAGACACCTCCCACTATCCCAGGTTGCTCCAAGCCCTGTCCAACCTGGCCTTGGACACTTCCAGGGATGGGGCGGCCACAGCTTCTCTGGGCAACCTGTGCCAGGGCCTCACCACCCTCAGAGGGAAAGATTTCTTCACAATCTGTCATCTAAATATCTCCTCTTTTAGTTTAAAACTGAACATTGTGACCCGTCTATACAGCCCATGATCTTTTATACACATCCACGGCCATAAATGAGGTTTTTTGTCTTCTCTGATTAATCAATCAGAGCGAGTTATTGATGGGTCCCAAAACGAACTGCAGTGACCAACAGTTGTTCTCTGCCAGCCAATACAGAGATGACTTTACTCTAGAGAGCTATGTACATATAAATATATATTCTAGTTCTGTTTTGTGCAGTTCATATATCATTCCACACCTTCCCAGCCCTTCCCAAACCCACCTGCTTCAGCCTCATTCTGTAACAAACAAACTTGGAATTTAATTATTTCTGCAGTGACAGGTTATATTAACAACTTAGAATTTTGCTGTATTTATTTAGATGTTTAGGATTTTATCTCGCTTAGGTGGAATGTGTGCTTCTGCCCAGAGTCTGAGTGACACAGCTCTCCTGGTGACAGGTAGGGGACCAGTTGCTGCAGGTGGTATGTCCAACTATTGCAGAAGAACCAATTCCCTTGGCAGCAACTAAAGCCATTGTAAGAAGAGCTTGTTGGTGTTACAGCCCACCTCCTCTCAGTTTGGGATGGGAGTCACAGAGGACCCTGGCTGTCATGCTGTACCATCACACTGCAAGGGGCCAGGATCCAGGAGAGGCCACTGCCAGAATTGGGTCCCTTCTCTGTGCCCCACAACTGGTATTCAGACTCTCAGGAGCCATCCACTGCCCAGAGCTCTGCCCACACCACAGGCTCACCTGGCACCGCCATTCCTACATCACCCTGTACCTCGGAGAGGCAGGAACACCTGTCCTATGAATATACCACAATAAACCTGCACTTCCCTGTGAGCTGCACTCCTGGCTCCCTCCTGTTACCAGACTCCAGTGACCACACCTGCGACCAAGGGGAAGGCATTAATTTTTAATTAAGTAGTCTTGGGTGTTTAGGCACTAAAAGATAGAATGGAAATTCAGCCAATGGCAGTGGTACTCACATGCTGGAATTCAGCACCTGAATCCCCTTGATAACTGCAGTCCCAACATTCTGGAGTAACAATCATTTATCACAGATGGAGTAAAACTTCAGGGACAGAGACAGAACTTCGAGTTAATGATGAGAATGTATCCAAAATCCACATTAAAACAGGAATGTAAAGTTTCCAGTAGTCCTGCTGTAGCCTGGTAACACCTTCATGATATCCCAGCAATAGTATCTCATGGAACGTTGATTTCTGAAAGCAAAAAAATATTAAAAAAGACCAATTATTCATTGAAGAGGACAGTCCTACAGACAGGTACTTTCCCTCTCAACACAGCAAATGCTGACTCAAACATTTTTTGTGGTGCTATATAAACTATTTATTATTGCAATATTTACAATATTAAATGGTAGGGAAGCTGTTAGATATTGTAGAACCCACCTCTATTTCAAATGCTTTTAAACTTGATTGTAATGAAAGTAAACCACAATGGACTGTGTTTGTTTACCCCAGAAGACTCATAGAAATGAGTGGAAAACAGAGTGAAGGGCTGTAAGATCTGTGAAAAGTTTGGTCTCCATGGTCTTCAGAGAACAGTTACTACCCGTTCTGCTCAAAAAAACCCCACATTTAGATAGACTGCTGAAGAGCCCCAGAATGGGTTGGAAGGGACCTTTTAGAGATTATCTCATCCCACTCCCCTGCCATGGGCAGGGACACCTTCCACTAGCCCAGGTTGCTCCAGGTCCCTTCCAACCCAGCCTTGAACACTTCCAGGAATGGGGCAGTCACAACTTCTCTGGGCAGCCTGTGCCAGGGCCTCACCATGCTCACAGTGAAGAATTCCTTCCCAATATCCCATCTATCTCTGCCCTCTGGCAATGGGAAGCCATTGTCCCTTGTCCTGTCCCTCCAGGCACTTGTCCAAACTTCCTCTCCAGCTCTCTTGGAGCCCCTTTAGGCACTGGAAGGGGCTCTAAGGTCTCCCTGGAGCCTTCTCTTCTCCGGGCTGAACACCCCCAGCATTCCCAGCCTCATTCCAGACCAGAGGGGCTCCAGCCCTCAGAGCATTTTCTTGGCCTTGCACTTGGCCTTGCTGAACTTCAGGAGGTTCCCCTGGGCCCTGAATATGTCTAAAACCACTGAAGTATTAGAATATTGCAGTTTTCTGTAATTTTTTTGCATTAATTCAAACAAGGAGTATGAGCTGACAGTGTTGACTGTTCTCACCAGTGTGGGAGCAAATATGCTGTGCCCTGGACTGATGAGACTGGAAGAAAGTCGAGTTGGATTCCCTTTCCTGTTGGTTTGTCCAGAGGAAAGGGCAATATTATCCTCTCCAGTGAATAAAGCATTTCCTCGTATTTTGCTCTCCCTTGTTGTCCCTGCTCAGTCAGGAGCTGAGGGATGAGCTATACTTCACCTGACTGGAACATCTCCACATTCACTGCTTGGGGTTTTGGGAGGCCTTTGTTATCGGAAGACTCTGCAGCGCAGATTTACTGATGGTTCCATAGGCCTGGGAGTAGCTGCCCATTGATGCTCTTGGATCACCCGCAGCTCCCACGTTTGCAGTGATCTGGAACATCTTTTTACTGGGCTTCTGGAGGGGATGAACATCTTTGCTGTGACACTGAGAGTTTCTGGGATTCTATGTGAGAAAGAAAAGCCAGGGTAAGTTAATAACCTGGAATCAGCTTTCTGGAATGCAAATAGGGCACAGGTTTGGGTTTGGTCAGCATTATCCTCTCAGGGAACTAACACAAAGTTCAGGGCACATGTTGGCTGATCTTTTCCCTATTCTGCTCTTCCTTTCACAGAAAGTTGGTCACAATTCCCTGAAGATTCTTTCAGACTCATTGACCATATGCACACATATCAAGCTCCACAATACTGTCTTGGGGAACAAATGGCTCCTCTCACTCACACCAATTTTGGATAGAATTCCCAAGGAGAGGGGGTGAAAGGCAGGTTGCAAGTAGGCTCCTTGACATGCTTGGAAGTTTCTGGCAATGTAGGCTAATGGAAAGTGTCCCTGCCCATGGAAGAGGGGTGGAACGACCCAAACCAGTTTGTGATTCTGTGAATCTGTGGTGCCTCCTTCCATACTCTTCCTCTGCCATAACCTTCCTGTGATAATTTGCATAGGTGCCACCAGTCACAAAGCAACAGACAGCCAGCTCAGGAACAGAAACAGCAGGAGCAAAAGGTAATTAAAGAATCCATTGAGGGTAATGACTTTTACAAGGAAGCATGGCCAATAACAAGGAAAAGGGAGGAGCAGAGAGGACAGGACTGACATTTTCATGGCTCAGCAACAGCAATCCATTAGAATCATGGAATCATGAAGCATTCACAAAATCGTTTGGGTTGGAAAAGCCCTCTGATACCATCGAGTCCAACTGCTCCCCCAGCACTGCCAAAGCCACGGCTAACCCATGGCAACACAAGTGCCACATCCACACAGCTGTTAAACCCCTTCAGAGATGGGAAATCCACCACTGCCCTGGGCCACACCTGTGCCAGTGCTGGACAACCCTTGCCATGAAGGAATTTTCCCAATATCCAACCTGAACCTTCCCTAGCACAACTTCAGCCTGTTTTCTCTTGTCCTGTCCCTTGTTCCCTGGGAGCAGATCCCGATGCCACCTCTGGCTCCACCCTCCTTTCAGGGAGTTGGAGAGAGTGAGAAGGTCCCCCCTGAGCCTCCTTCTCTCCAGGCTGAGCCCCACCCAGCTCCCTCAGCCGTTCCTGCTGCTCCAGACCCTTCCCCAGCTTCATTCTCTTCCCTGGACAGAATCTTCAATGTCTTTCTTATCATGAGGGGACCAAAACTACCCCCAGGATTGGAGATGCCTCAGCAACACCCAGCACAGGAGGATGGGCAGTGCCCTGGGCCTGTGTCCACACTGTGGCTACTACAAGCCAAGGGCCATTGGCCTTCTTGCTGCACTGGACACACCTAGTCTTATGTTCAGCAGCTGTCACCAGTACCTCCAGGGCCTTTTCCAGCTTTCCAGCCACTCTGCCCAAAGCCTGGAATGCTGCAGGGAGTTGTTGTGACCTCAGATACCACAAGTAACATTTAGAAGTTAAGCTACTCACATTGTAAAGGTTCTGCACGCTTGTAGGAGGAAGCCCAGTGTTTGCCCATGTGATTTGTCTCCCCAGCTTCCCACTGTTGGAAATTCTGGGCTGTTGAGGTGGTGCAGAAAAGTTCTTAATCCCAGTACCAGGATTTGCATTTCCTGCAGGAGAAAAAACATGACAGAAAGTAAAAAAATTGCAAGGACACAGAACACACTGACTGAGGAAGAGACAGTCACACACTCAACACTCATTCAACAGTGTTTTGTTCTTATGTCATGTTCCTCCCACACTCTCTCCCCCTCATTTTACTGTGCAAATTCCCCTAATTTCTTTTATATCACTCAATCTCTCCTCTCTTCCTCACAACAATGCCCCATTGTGTGTTATCCCCTGGTTTAGGAGGGTGGTACCTACTCTGCACAGTGGTGTGTGTGATGGGGTTGTACATCATCACACTGATCTGTGATCTCTGACACACAGTTCTGGCCAAATCCTTGCTCTGACTGGATCCTGTTGGCTGGACTCCAGCTGTGGCTCCAGCATGCATATGTGAAGGGTTTAGGAGAGGGGGTGTTGGTTCTCGCTGGACTTTTCTGGTGGGTACAGTCACTGAGCTGAAATTTGGGAGACGTGAGCTGGATTCAGACTGGCTTGGCTGAATGTTTTCTCTCTGCTCTTGCTCTTTTGGAAGGCTCCTTGATTTCTTTTCAAGGATCATCTGCAGAACAGAAAAGCTGGCTAGACTTAATGCAGCAATACAGAAAAGGAATGAAACATGAAAACAAAGAGGGATGCTTCTAAATATCTGCAATTTATTTCACAGCATAGGTAATAAGTTTAATTTTGGAACTACAAGATCTTTAAGCTCCCTTTCAATCCAAACTATTCTGTGATTCTGTGATTCTCTGACTGCTGGATCCAGCAAAATATATTTCCCTCTAACCCAGTCTTTCTCAGACATCATGCTTCAGAGGCTTTTCTTTTCCCAGTGGGAATTTAGATTAAGAGGTCTCTCAAAGATTGTAACAGTATGGAACTGACTGATCAAACACCAAGGTGTCGGCAGGTATGGATGGCACAGGGGAACACAATGACAAGACAGAATTTGTTCATTGTGTGCAAGAATGGCAGGTTACCTGGAGGAATAGGATTTGGGAAAACAGGATGAAAGTACCTCATACAATTTATTTCGATATTCTTCCACAGACAGCTGGACATCATCACCCAAAGGAAGGACCACATTATAATCCAAAGAGGGCTCCCTGGATGGACAGTAGAATCTAAGGAGAAGAGAACACATCTTGTCATTCACTGGCTGAAAGCAGCACCACAGACTAAGACAATTTAAACAGGACTGTTAAACAATCTTGTGTAAATAGGGTTGGAGAAAATGAAGAATTAGCTTTGCTTTCTTTTCTATAATGCATTTAAAGAAAACTTGTGCCAAGACCAGGTTTGTAATGTCTCAGAAGATATCAGAAGCTGCACACTGGTCTCACTCTCACCTGTTCACATAAGGATGCTGCAGAGCCTCCTCTGCTGTGAGCCGTTTGTCAGGGTTAAATACCAGAAGTTTCTTCAGCAGATCCAAGGCAGGTAGTGGAGTAGAGGATGGGAAAATCTCCTCAAATGTTACTCGCTGCCTAGAAGACAGAAAACAGTAACATGACCTCCCAGTGTGCAATTCCCAGTGAAGGTAGGAATGAGTTATGGGGAACATGTCAAGGTGACACCTAACCCCAGAGTTCATGCACATGTATCACGTATCATAAACACTGAATCCTAAAATGGTTTGGGTGCGAAGGGACCTTAAAGCTCATCTCTTGCTAGCCCCACAGTCCCACAAATTCACACCTGAGACCACAGAAACACATTTCTCTGTAATTTCCAATGAGAGGATGAAATTTGAAAATCTGGTTTTGCATGTTGAAACCCTAAATAAAATTGTGAATATAATCAACAAGAGAGTATCTTATACATTTATCAGGATAAAATCCCATATATTTTAAATAATTTCTATTTAAGGAAAGACCTTAGAGTCCCTTTCACTGCCTAAAGGGGCTCCCAGAGAGCTAGACAGGAACTTCAGACAAGGGCAGGGAGCAACAGGACAAGGGGGAAAGGCTTCCTACTGGGAAAGTGGGAATTTAGATGGGATATTGGGAAAAAAATCCTTGTCTGTGAGGGTAATGAGTGAATGGAATGGATTTCCTGGAGAAACTGTGGCTGCCCTGTCCCTGGAAGTGTTCAAGGTCAGGTTGGATGGGGCTCTGAGCAACCTGGTCTAGTGGAAGGTGTCCCTGCCCATGGCAGGGGGTCATACCAGATGAGCTTTAAGGTCACTTCACACCTAAACCACTCTGGGGTTTCCATGATTCATTCCATGGTTATACAGTAGGTGATCTGAGACACACCCCAGGCTTACCGGGAACTCATGTGGTTAATAACTGAGGCCTTGTACTCTGACTGCAGAGCCAAAATATCTACAATAATAAAAATATACTGTTAATACCAAGATGAGAATTACTAGAGCTACACAGTTGATGAAGGAAAGCAAATATTTGATGTTAGCATAGGAAATTACCATCATAAAACATAACAGGAGATCTGTGGAAGGCGGGTGGAATATTTACTTACAAATTTCCGAAGTTGATTTCTGAATTCCTATTTATTAACAACAGACTTCATGAACCTGCACTCTAACACTCACAGAGGCACAAGCACTAAGATAATTGAATTTCTTATTTTTCTCTAACACTAACATCCACAATTAAGTCTCTAATTTCCTTAGAAAGTTGCCAGAATGACCAACAAGACATACTTTATCCTCTTAGACAGCTGGGCTGCTTTCTTCCACTCTTTAATCCCTTCTCTAAAGCCCTTTCCCCACAGCAGAATCCTACCGTCTGGGGATGGAGCCGGGATGACCCTTAGGATCTGCTCTATTTGATTCATTGTTGATGTTCCAGGAAAAAGCGGCTTCCCAAGCAGCATCTCTCCCAGAATACAGCCAATGCTCCACATGTCTACACCTTTAGTGTAACTATAAACAGGAATAGAACAGAGTTAGGACTAAATCAAGCAAGTATTTTCCTGTACCTGGTATTCACATCACCAACATGGACCTATTTTGCTAGAAAACACGCTTGGTGACTTCTCAGATATGAATGCTCACATTTGAACTATAAATTGAATGACATTTGGGAATCATGAGACTGGCAAGCATGAAACCGAAAGTAGATTTATCCTATTCAAATGCTAGTCTAGGAAACCATAAAAGGAAATATATTACAGAGAAATGCCAGAGCAAGGCAATATATAAAAGGTAATGCCAGAACAAGGTAATCTATCCTTTTCATATAACGAAGAATGAGGATACATGTTGACCTTCAGAAACAACTGACTTTTCAAGGCATAGTGTGTGTATACAGTAGTTACAATTACTTAAAAATTATATTTTTAAGTAAAGTAAATACCAAACAATGGGTATTGGACAGTTTGCAAAACATCCACATTTAAAATTCGGGATACTACCCCAGCCTCTCTTCATTTACTTTTCTGATTTTTCATCTTTAAGTCAAAAAAACGACTAAGCCTGAATAAGAGGCAGCTGGTTTCACATTTGATAACGGAATATTTCTGGAAGGTCTATCAAAAAACACTGCTTCAATTTGGAAAGACGACTTACGTTCTCAAGCAAATTTTGTAAAGGTATGGGTTTAAGGGGATAAAGAATAAGACTAGTGGGAGAAAGGGTGACAGATACACTGCTCATGTATGTACATGAACACTCTAGGAACACAGGAAGGATGTGTGCATATTGATGAGAGGTTTCTATGTTACAGAACTGAAGTTTCAATGTACATTGAGAAAACAGACTCCTGACTGACATTGCATCTGGTCACATCCAAAATGGAAAGATTTAAGACTTTTAGACAAGAAATTTTCTCAGTGGTGAAGAAGTCACAGACTCCCATCCCTTCGCTCACCTGTGAGAGGCCAGTAAGATCTCAGGGGCCCGGTACCAGCGTGTGGCCACATACTCTGTCAGTGCAGGGCTGGCCTGGTCCTCACCCAGCTGGCACAGCGACCGGGCCAGCCCAAAATCACACAGCTTCACACAGCACTCTGCATCCAGCAAGATATTGGAAGGCTGGATTGAACACAGGAGAGACAATTAGCTTTTGACTCTCTGAATAGCAGAAAATTATTATTGAGGTTCTTTTATTAGTCTCATACTTGCATACTTTTTCATACTTTTCCTATGGAGACAGGCTGGGAGAGCTGGGGGTGTTCAGCCTGGAGAAGAGAAGGCCCTGGAGAGACCTTAGAGCTCCTTCCAGTGCCTAAAGGTGCTCCAGGAGAGCTGGAGAGGGACTTTGGACATGGGTCTGGAGTGACAGGACAAGGGGCAACAGCTTCCCACTGCAACAGGGCAGAGTTAGATGGGATATTGGGAAGATATTCATCCCCGTGAGCACGGTGGGGACGCCCTGACCCAGGTTGCCCAGGGAAGCTGTAGCTGCCTCATCTCTGGAAGTGCTCAAGGCTGGGTTGGATGGGACTTGAAGCAACCTGGTCTAGTGGAAGGTGTCCCTAGTCATGGCAGGGGAGTGGGACTGGATGTACTTTGAAAGGTTCCTTCCATTCCAAATCAGTCTGTGATTTTATTTAGTGTTTGACAGAAAACTGAAGTGAAGAATACAGACCATGACTGAAACGTACCTTCTGATCTCTGTGAATGACATTCCCTGAGTGGATGAATTTAGTTGCCTTCAAGAGCTGGTAGAGAATGTAACACTTGTGGATGTCTTTCAGTAAATTCCCCTTCTTAATCACAGCATGTAAATCTGTCTCTGAATTATATTACAGCAGTCATATATTTACATCAGTAAATAGTAGTAGCATCATGAATACACTATACACAACAGCACACTATTATCAAAGTGGGAACAAGGATAACTACTAAAGAGAGGCTGGATTTGAGTGGCTGCTGCAATGTTGAGTCTCACCCATGGACTCGAAGACGAGGTAGATGTCCTTGTCATTCTCAGCTCGGATAACATCGAGCAGCTTGATGATATTTGGATGTTCTCCAAATTCCTGTGCAGGGAAGAGACCCAGCTGTCATAATCACATGTTTTGCTTGTGAATCATAAAAAGGGACAATAACCTATTTCAGTTTGTATTATTGTCTAGAACAAACATTAACGTGCTGTTTCCTCCATTAGGCTTCTTCTGAAATAAACTTTAAAAAAGGATTTAAGCTTGTTTCATACTATGAAACCAGCCAGTTAATCTAAAAAATCATCTCTGTTGACTGAAACATTGGTTCTAAAACCCCCTCTATACCACCTATAATAAAATCCAATCCCCTTTATGCACCTCTCATTTCCTACTGAGTCAAATAATTATTGTGGTATGAAAATAGATCATAGTTTTCATCAACATTCATAGTTAAAAAGCCAAACAACTGTAACATGTCCACCTGAGGGCTGGCTGGGACACTCACTGGCTCTGTTGAGAGATCAGACAGCTCACAGATACCTAACACAGGTATCTCACAGTGGAAGTGGATTTCGTGCTCACATTTGCACAGACAGTCCTGATGGGATCATTCAATTAATCCCCAGCTTTAACAACTTTTACTTCCCAATGACAGAATATTTCTTACATCTTTTCCTTTCTGATCCCTTGGTTTTGAACCTCAAGAAAGAGGTATAAAATAGGAAGGGAAACTAAAATTCTTAAGTGTATAGAGCACCAAAAGTCATGGATGTACAGGCTGAACGGCACATTCACTTCCCTCACCCGGCCCCTGCTGCCGAATGACTCTTTCTTTCCTTCAAGAGAAATATCCTTCTTTTCCCTGTTCCTCCTCCACCCATTCATTCCAGAAGTGCTGCACTTTCAGAGATGATCTATCTTACAGGTAATTCACTTCTAAGGAATTGTTTATTTTTTCAGCTTTTATGTTTGCAGCTTCTATTTCAGGCTTTAAGAATGACTAAAAACTGAAAAAAAAAACCCTCATCTTTTTCCTAGTTAAAGTTGGCAGTCTTAGGTAATAACCTATTCCACGAACCCTGTCTCGCTTGTGTCCTTAGAAAATCACAAGTTATAACAACATTATTTCAAAATATTGATGGTTCAACACAGTAAGTCTGAGGAGGAGTAGACAGATAATTAAAAGGCCAATGATAAGGACAATTATACCAAAACAAGGGCAGCCTTAATTCCTGACAAATCTTCCTTTTTTGTTTTACTTTGACTTTTTAAGTGATCAAATTGCTTCCCACGTGATGGAGGAAAACTATTCTGGCATGTAAATCCCTCCCCCACCCCTGGACCACTGTGATCACGGCAGCCAAAATCTAGGACAAACAGTTTGTGTCCATAAAGAAGCAAGAAGTAACAGAAAGTGCAAGTCTATCTGTTGATGCTGCAGAAGACACATTGCTAAAAATGGGGAAAGAGCAGGAAAGAGTGAAAACAAGCCCAAATGGAGAGTGTTTCATTCAGGTAGGTTTGCCCTGAAAGGCTCTTTGCCAAGATGGCGCAGAAAACAAAGAGTTGTCAACATTAATCATTAATCACTGCATTTTGGAAAACAATGGGAAGAAAATACGTGGACATCAGAGATAATAAAAAATCAGAACGGAAGGGGAGCATGGACATTACCTGCAGGAACATAATCTCTCGAAATGTTCTCTGGAAATAAAGAAAAAGCAGTTTATTATCACCTCAAGAGAATGGCGGAACAAAGGATGCACTTTAATGAGAGGGTTAAATCCACTCCTCTTCTGTAGGTGCCAGGATACAGAAAGCTTGACATTTATTATTCCTTTTTATCCCAATATAGCTGCAGGCTGTATTATTACATGCATAATTATCATCTTCCAGAGACAAAACTCTTCAAAATACCTGTGGAATCCCACCACATCTCAGAACACATCACAACAGTGATTTCTCACCTGAGCATCTGTTCTGTTCCTGAAAGCATCAAAAATCTTTTTAACAGCAACTATTTCTCCTGTCTTGCGGTCAATTGCTTTCCAAACAATGCCATAGGCCTGGGGAGAAACACAGAGAGGTTAGCAGTGTGCTGACACCTTGCACCCAGATCAGGCCTGCAGTGGAGCCAGAATGTACTCAAGAAAGGAGTGGAAGCAGAGGTGATCACCAGCTACCTGGAAGAGAGAGAGATCAGGCAAAGAAGCCACTCTGTTCCAGAGACAGGTTGAGAGAGCTGCGACTATCCCACCTGGAGAAGAGAAGGCTCCGGGGAGACCTCAGAGCCCTTTCCAGAGTGCTTTTCCAACCCAAATGATTCCAAGATTCTATAAAGTAAATGGGCCTCTCTCACATGTCCCCTTGTAACTGCACATGAAATACTTAAACACTCATATCAATGCCTTCTCCACGAACACCCCCTTGTCGCAGGGGAGAAGCTTGCATGCCCTGATGTGGTTGTGAGCTGTGCTGGCGGTGGTATGCGCCTCTAGTACGGTCTCCCATGCTAGTCAAGTCCTTAAATCACCTTGTCTGTGAGCTGCTTTTTGCTGACGATGCCGCCTTGGTTGCTCACACAGAAGCAGCTCTGCAGCACTTAACATCCTGCTTTGCAGAGGCTGCTGAGCTCTTTGGGCTGGAA
>JAWWEW010000069.1:4926918-4944687 GCA_035583185.1 Anabacerthia variegaticeps
ATGTCCGAGGCGTCCCAAGGCGATTCGGGGGTCCGGCCGTGTCCGAGGGGTCTCGAGGAGCTTCGGTGAGTTCCGGGGATGGCCGAGGGGGTTCGGGGGGTCCCAGGGGTGTCCGAGGGGTCCCGGGGGGCTTCGGGGGGTCTCGGGGGTGTCCGAGGGGGTTCAGGGGGTCCCGGGGCTACCAAAACCCTAACCCTAAATTGGTCTGAATTGAATACAGACGAAGATTGCTCCCAGACAAAAAGTGCCAGGACACGGACGCATGGCTTCATTCAGAGGGCCAAGGAAGCCGCATCTTTGACACCTGCGAGTTAAAGGCTGCAGGTTTGTATCTAAGGAACGGTGCAATCTTTTTATTGCAGAAGCTCCTCTCTGTAAATACCATTTTCAGCCCAGGAGTGGATACAGACAAAGATCATTGTCAGACCAAAGATGCCAGGACAGGAAATCTTGGTGGTTTTACAGGACCCGTGAATCCACATCACTGGCATCTGAGAGGCCAAGCCTGTGGGATTTCTTTCTTGCATTAAAGGGCAATCCTTCTCTGGCAGAATCCCATGTCCCAAATTGCCATTTTCTGGCTCAGAATTGGACACAGATGAAGATCCTCCTGAGGCAAAAGTTGCCAGTACCTCAAGATCTCGGTGTTTTTGGAGGGCCTGGAAAGCCACATCATTGGTACCTGAGAGCCTAAGGCTGTGGACTTTCTGTCATTGCTAAGAACTCTTTCGTTCTTTGGCGGAGGCTCATCTTCATAACTGTCAGTCCACTTCTCGGGCCCCCATATCCGGGACTACTCACCCTCCCTGGACCATAACATATTTCACCTGTATTGCATAACCTCCCCCCCAGAACTGGACCACCTGCTCCTAGATCACAGACCATTCCTGTAAGGAGCATGCCCTCTGCATGATCTGAGACCTCATTATCAGAGTCTTACTTGAGCCTGGATGTCCCCATGGACCAGAGATCGCACTCAGGACCAGCATCTGCCTCAGTAGGACTGGAGAACTGTCTCCAATGGTGACAAATACTCATCTCAGATTACTGGTGCCATGATATAATGGCCTTTCTTCTTCTGGTGTGCCACAAAAGTGACCTCTTACCCTATGTGCACAGTCTCACCAGAAACAGAACACCCCTAAAACAACATCTACTTCTGCCGCTCCAGCATCACCTTATACTACGTCCTGGCCCTATGTAGTGTAATGTGGAGCTGACCCAAGAGGGTGCCAGAACTGCTGAGCTGAGCAATACTCATCTCTCCCATGGCCAGTGCCTGCACCAAGCCCAGCTCAAGGCTCTCACCTGGCCCTGTGTCAGCTCCATCTATGGCAGAGCTGCAAACATTCCCAGAGCTCAGCTCCCCAGGGTCCCGAACCCCCAAAACAACCCTCAGACTGACTAACAGGGACTGACCTGGAACAGAGAAAAGTTTCAAGGCACTTCAGAAGTCAGAAATTATTCCTGCCTTGCCTGGCCGCCCCAATTCCATCCCAGCCACTTGAACTGAGCAGGTGAGGCCACAGCTCCCCTTCTTCCCGGGGAATCCCTGTCTGAACACACGGATGCTCATTCTGGGCAGCACCTGCAAACAACCTGGACAAGGCAAGTGGAAAATGGGGTTCCTGGTAGAAAATGAGTGTCTATGGGCACAATTTTGGACCAGTGCTGCAGCCACTGAAGGAGGGGAGTCGTTTAGAGAAACTGAGCAGTACTTTTACTGCACACAATAATGAAAACCAATAAACACCAAAATGGACTTGATTGAGCTGCAACACCAACGATGCTCACAGGAGGCAAAGGCAATGGGTGCACATGGAGTTTACTGGAAAGAAAGAGAGGGCACAAGGATCCCCTGTCAAACACGGAGACATTATCAGACAATTACTAGAAAGTGTCCACCTACCAACCAAGGTGCTTCTTGTGCATTTTTAAAGCTCATCACTTTGGAAACACATCAACTAAGGTAGGAAATGGGGTGGGCAGATAGAACTGCTAGAGATGAGACAGCGAAAAGCATCCTACTGGTTGCTCCATCACATTGCGTGAACCATTCGAATGTAACCCCAGAATACCAAGTGTTTCCCGCCCTTTTTCGTCCCCCTCAGGTTTCCCGCCCTTTTTCGTCCCCCTCACGTTTCCCGCCCTTTTTCGTCCCCCTCAGGCGTTTCCCGCCCTTTCTTGTCCCCCTCCAGCATCCCCCTCGTTCCCTCCCGGGCTCCCACCCGCTGTGGACACACCAGGGGCCGCCCTGCCATGGACTGGTTCCACTGCAACTGCTGCTTCCGCCAGGACAGCGCCCAGTTTGCCGTCACCAGCTGCGGCCACATCTTGTGCAAGGGCTGCGTGGGCACAGGTAGAAATGCCTTGAAATGGAGGGGAACTCCCCCCCGCCCCGAGTTCAAACACTTAAAATGCTGAAAAAGGGGGGCTTTGCTTTAATTTGACCCCATAAAATGAGGGAAAAGGGGGAGTTACCCTGACTTAATAAAATGGGTTCCTCCCTCAATTTAAGCCCCTGAAATATTGAAAAAAGAGGGTTTTCCTCTCAATTTGAGTCCCTCAAATGATGGGAAACGGGGAATTTCCCCACAACTTAAACCCTTAAAATGGAGGATCCCACCTCCATTTGAACCCTAAATGGGAAAATGGGTTCCCCTGTCAATTTAACTCCTAAAAATTCTTCCCCCTCCCATCACTATTTTTCCTTTAATAAGCACCATTTTTGAGGATTTTTGGACATATTTTTATCACCTAAAATGGAGGGTCTCTCTCCATGGGACTCTTAAAATGGCACATGAAGAGTTTCCTCTCTATTTAAGCCCATAAAAATGAGGGATAACAAGGATTGCCCCTCAACTTAAAGCTTAACATGATAAAAATAGGGGGGTTGCCCCTCACTTCAAACCCAGAAAATGGTATCATAAATGTTTTCCCCTTCCATTTAAATCAGAAACTAACAAAAAATGAGGATTCCCCATCCACTGACACACCTAAAATCATAGAAAAGGCAGGTTTTCCTTCAACTGAAACCCTTAAAATCTCAGGTGAAGGGGAATCATCCTCAATTTAAACCCCAAAGAATTGAAAACAATGTTTTCCCTCAATTTAAACCTCTTTTCCCCTCAAATCCCCCGTTTTTCCCCATTTTTTGACTTTTTTTTCCCCTCTCCCACAGGTCCCTGCCCTGTCTGTGCTGTCGTCTGCCGATACCTGCCCCTCTCCCACCAGGCCAGTTGTGTCCCTTGTCCCCCCCACCATCTTCTCCCCTCACCCCTTCCCACCCTTTTCCCCTCCTGTTTCCTGCCATTTTGACCCCCCACCCATCCCCCAGATGCGCCCACAGGAGAAGCTTTTCTTCAAGAGCCCAGCAGCCATCGCCCTCAAGCACCTCACTCATGTCTCGCAGGTGAGAAGGACGTGGGTGACAGGGCATGAGGCTCCAGCCCTGTCCCTGGTCCCCTCCTCACGTGAGGAGGATGATGCTGAGGAGGGGATGATGCTCCACCCCTGCCCCTCACTGTCACCCCATAGGTGTGGCGGTTCCAGATGATGCAGGTGCAACTGCTGCTGGATTCGCTCCGGGACAGAGCTAGACGGGCACAGGCAGCGCTGGAGGAGGCCAAAGAGGAGCTGGGGGAAAGGAGGAGGTGAGGGACCCTGCCATGTTGGGGGGGTTCACACCTCCCAGTTGCCATCTTGGGAAGGTCTGCGCTCCTATGGGCATCTGGGTGAGGCACGACCCCATTCGTCAATATCTTGGTGGGGCTCCACTGTCTTGAGAGGGTCTTAGCCCAACCTTGGCAGCTGTGTTGGTGAGAGTCTGCCCTCCTCTTCGCTGCCATCTTGGTGAAGTTCCACTACCCTAGCTGCCCTGTTCGGGGGCCCCCCAGCCCAATGAGGGGGCGAATGGTTCCCACCTGGTGGTTCCTACCCCCCATCACTTTCTTCCCCCTTCCAGGGAGGTGGAGTCACTTCGCCGGGAGAACGCAGAGCTGCGCCGCACCCAGGTGACCCCCACATTCCTCATGTCCCCTCCCCTCCCCCTGCCCCCCCAAGCTGCCCCCCCAAACTGCCCCCCAATTCTCTCTGCAGCTCTCCCCAGGCTGGCTTAGGGGCAGCCGCAGCAGCACCCCCCGCCCCATCGGCATCACCTCCCCTGCGCAGACAGGTAAGGGCCTCCCAAATTTTCAAGGGAGTCCTCCACCCCGCTAAAGACCCTCCCCACCCCTTTCATCATAGGGGTTCCCCCTAAATTTCTCCCACCTTTTTCCAGTCACTCCCCAACCCCGCCAGCGGCTCAGTGGTCAGGTAGTCAGGTAAGGGCAGCACCCCAAATTGGGGTGGGGGTCCCCCAATTGCACAGGGGGGGTCCCCAAACCCTCCCGTCCCTCCTCTGCAGCCGCTCAGCCCCATTGTAGCCCCCCCAGTCCCGCAGCACCCCAATATGGCAGGTGAGGCCTTCCCTACCCCCCCCAATGGGGGGCACCCCAAAAGAGGGAGTGTGTCCCACCATGCTTTGCACCCCAGCCACAGGTGGGCAGAGCCTACAGGGAGTCAGGGAACCCCTTGCCCTCCAGCACGGGTGAGCAACCCCTGATCCATAAAGTTTTACCCCAAAATATTGCCTCCAAGACCCACCTACTCAGCAACAAGCTCTGTCCCAGTCCCGCACTGTTTGAGCCCCGCCCCTCGGGGCCCCAAGCCCCCCATTCCTAACCCCTGAATGCCTAAGCCCCTTCCCCTGGCTCCAAGCCCCTTCCCTTGGCACAAGCCCCACCCCTCATCTCCAAGCCCCTCGCCTCAGCTCAAGCCCCATCCCTTGGTTATAAGCCCCGTCCCCTTTTCTCTAATGAGTCTTGGGCTCCTAAGCAACGCCCTGTTACACCTACACCCAGCACCTTCCACCCACCAGTCCCGCTTGTCATCCTCTACCTCAATACCAGACTTTGTATATGTAAAACCTGCCCCCTGCGTTCGTAGCCAGGCCCCCCCCCCACTATCCAGCACTGCCCCTCACCTTAACACTGCCCCCAGCTCTGCCCCCAGCCCTCTCTCCAGTCTCTGCCCACGGACTGAGCCACAGGTGAGTGTCAAGGGGAGAAGTTGGGGGATTTTGGGGTACAGACTCCCCCCTGACCCCTCTTCATCCCCTTTCTCCCCCAGGGCCACCCTCGGACCCACTCTGTCGGTCCCTTGGGCCACCCCGTCGCTGCCCAACATTGTCTCTCCCGGTGAGACCCCGGCCCCGTGCCTGGCCCTGCCCTCAGCCAACAGGGTGGCCACAGAGCAAGATGGCACTGGCACTGCCTACAGCCCCCGAGGGGCCCAGCCACATGGAGGGACCCCAATGCCCCATGGAGGGGACCCCAAAATTGCATATGATTCCTTAAACCTTTGTCTGGGACCCCACCACCCTTGGTGGAACCTCAACCTCCCATGGAGGCACACAGACCCCCTTAAGTGGGACCCCAGTGCCCCCAGAGTGTCACGGAGGGGTTCCAAAAGCCCATATAGGGCCTTAAACTTCCTTTGGTGGGACCCCAAAGCCCCTGATCTCTCGCTATAGGTACCCCAAAACCCCTGTGGTCGGACCCTCAGATTCTTGATCTCTTTCTATAGGGACCACAAAACCCCATGAGGGGACCTCAGAACTCTATATAGGACCCCAAAATCCCCCCAAGTGCCCCTAGGGGGGACTGATCCCTTCCTATAGGGACCCTAAGACCCCATGGAGGAGCCCAGAGCCCTCTAAGTCCCCGTATAGGACCCCAAACCTGCCTAGCAGAAGCCCCTATGGAACTGACCCTGGTCTATGGGAACGCCAAAATCCCCTGGCCTCCACCTAATGTCCCTTTTTGTCTTTTCAGTGCCCCCCATGACTGGGACAAGTGATGGGCAGGTACTGGGGAGAACTGGGAGGGAATGGGGGGGTACTGGGTTGAGCTGGGGGGCCCTGAGGTGGAGACAGGAAGGGGATGTGTCCACAGAAGTGAGGTGACAGAGCCACTGTCTAATTAATTTGGTTTATTACGGGTTTACTGAGGGGAAACTGGGATGGACTCAGAGTGGTTAGGTGTGGGAGGGGTTTGGGGGAACTGAGGAGCTTTGGGACATATACTGGGAGACACTGGAAGGGGGTTTTGGGGGGACTGGGAGGGATTTGGGGGAGATTGGGATAAACTGGGAGGGGGTTCAGGGACACTAGAGAGGACTGGGAGGGGATGTGAGGAGCAGCGGGAAGGATTTGTGGACGCTGGGTGGGGATTACTTCGGGCACTGGGAGGAATTGGAAGGGGTTGTGGGTTACTGGCACAGGCTTTGTGTTACTGTGAGTTATGGAGAGGGGGTTTAGTGTTACTGGAAGCACTGGTGGGGGGTTGCTCTTACTGGGAATCACTGGAGGGACTGGGAGGATCGGTCTTCTCAGTGTCCCTCTGGCTCCGCCGCTTTCACAGCTGACTCTGCCCATCATTGCCTTTTTAGCAGCGATGCCACCCCATTTCCGCTCCCCCCCCTCCCCTGTCCCACCCTTTTCTCCCTAAATCAATACAGAACACCCACAAGTTCGGCATCCGCTCCCCAAATTCGGTAGCCACTGCCAATTTTCTTCTTCTAGAGCTCCACTACGTGGCCAGCGAGGGGCCGTTCGCTGCGGCATCTGGATCCGCTCAGAAGCAGGATGGAGTCACGACGGTAGTGGAGCTGCAGGAGCGGGACAGGGATGCTTGAAGAGGCCCCTGGATTCTGATTGGCGCTGGAAGGGTTGGGAGCAGAAGGAGAGTAAAAAAAACCCGCCGGTTCTGGAACGATTTGGGGCGTGGTTTTGGTGGTTTTTGAGCGCCCGCCGTTCTTAGGGTCCTGGTTTATTTTGGTGGCCCATGCTGTGTTCCTATTGGTTGGTGGTGCAGTGGGAAGGCGTGGCCAGAGGGGAAGGGGCGGGGTTTGGGGGAAAATGGCGGGGGTCACCAAGAGGGTGGGAAGGGGGGAGGCTGGAGGGGATGTAGGTAATGGGGGGATGGAGGGAATCAGTGGGGTCTAGTGGGATCAGAGGGGTTTTGGGGTGCACTGAAGGGATTTGGGAGTCACCGAGGGGTTTGAGTGTCTTCCAGGCTGACGTTCCCTTCTTGTGCTGGGACCCCCCAGTACTTTGCCTCGCTGCCGCCCCATGTGAGACCTCCAAACCCCCCCTAGCACCCCCAAAGCCCCTTTAGCACCTCAAAAACCTCTTTGCTCCCCAAACTACCCCTGGAACCCCTAAAACCCCTTTGGTGCTCTCCAAACCAACCCCAGCACCCCGAAAACCCCAAACTCGTTCCTGTCCATTTCCCACTTCTATCCCCCCCTCCCGGCATTTGTTTCCCCACCCCATCCCTACTCCATCTGGTTTTTCACCTCCCCTTGCCTTCCTGAGCTCCCCCCCCACCCTTTTTGGCCTCCACTTTTCCTCACCCTCCGTTTTTAGTTTGGCCTCTTGCCCTTTTCAGCCTCTGCATTTCTTTTCCCCTCCCACCCTTTCTTGGCCCTTCACTCTTCCAGCTTCTATTTTTATTTCTGGCCTCGCTTCTTCTAAACAACCGGGACTTTTTTTGAGTCCTGCGTTTGCTCAGCCCCCAGTCCAGGTTTTGCGCACCCCAAACGGGTTTCAGTCTGAGGATTTGGGTGGCAAAGGTGGAGATTTAGGACTCCAGGTGTGGCACCCAGTGTGGACTTGGGGCTGCAGGTGGGCAGGGTCTGAATTTGGGGAGTTGAGGGCGAAAGGTGTCGATTTGGGGCTCCGGGTGTGGCCCTGCCCCATCACCCTCTCTCTGCAGGCCCCCAAACCCGGGAGGTCCCCTCAAAGCCAGGGGGTCCCTGCCCTTCTCTCGGGAGCCCCCCAAGCCCTGCAGGGACCCCCGCGGTGGCCCCGGGCGGCCGCTGGGGGGCGCCACACGCCGCCCATTGGCGACCCCCGGAACGCGGCGGAGAGCCCGGATTGGTGGAGAGCGGGGAGGGGGCGGGGTTTGAGGGCGGCAGGCGCCTGGCTATTGGATGAGCGCACAGAGGAGGCGGGGCACTGAGCGCGCCTGCGCGGTTGCGCCTTGCTCCACTTCCGCGTTGCGGTGCGTTCTGCGTCCCTCAGGGCCCGGAGCGGCCCCCGGGACCCGTCGGAGACCCCCGGGCCGCATCCCCGGACTCCGCGGCTCCTCCCTCGGCGCGGCCCCGGCCGCTCCCCCGCCGCCCCCGGGTCCGTGGCAGGGCTCGGCGGGGCCACCCGGGGATGCGCCGTCCCGGCCCGCGCCATGTGGTACATCATGCAGAGCATCCAGAGCAAGTACTCGCTGTCCGAGCGGCTCATCCGCACCATTGCCGCCATCCGCTCCTTCCCGCGGGACAACGTGGAGGATCTCATCGGCCGGGTGAGCCCCGCCGGGCCGGGGGGGCCGAGCCCACCCGAGGGTCCCGCAGCAGAGGCCCCCGGGAGCTTCTTCTCGGCCCGGGTCACTCCGAGGGGCAGCAGAGCCCGGGCTGAGCCCCCCGAGTGCTCTGGGCACTGCCGACCTGGCCCGGCTCCTGGAGTCCCCCTGTCAGAGCCTGGTCTGTGGGGATCCAAACCCCACTGTCCCCCACCTAATGCGCCTTTTCCCCCCTTAGTGCCCCCCATGACTGGGACAGGTGAGGGGCAAGGACTGGGGGGCACTGGGCTAAGTTGGGGGACCCTGATGTGGAGACAGCGAGGGGGTGCGGCCTCAAGCGAGGGGGCGGAGCCACCATTATATTGATTAATTTGGTGTATTAGGGGTTTACTGGGGGGATACTGGGATGGATTGGGAGGGGTTTGGTTCCATGCAAACAAACCTGAAAACAAACCCGTGGGATTTCTGCTAATTAACCTTTTCTAACCCCAAAAATGAGGCGATGAAAAAGGGCAGGGAAGGGGGATGGGTTTGCTGACCCCAGGGTGGCCCCTGTGCTCTTCAGGGCGCGGATGTGAACTGTCTGCATGGGACCCTGAAGCCCCTGCACTGCGCCTGCATGGTGGCTGATGCCGACTGTGTGGAGCTGCTGCTGCAGAAAGGAGCAGAGGTAAGACTTGTAAAAGATAAAAATGTAAACAGCTCTTGGAAAAAGGGCCTGGGAAGTCAGGAGGCAGCAGTGGGTGCTGATAAATAGCTGGGATTTGAGCCGATGGTTTTAAGTTTAGCTGGTTGGGTATTGGGAAAAGGTTTTTCCCCCAGAGGGTGGTTGGGCACTGAACAGACTCCCCAGGGCAGTGGTCACAGCCTCAAACCTGCCAGAGCTCAAGCAGCATTTGGACAACACTCTGAGGAGTTGGGATTTTGGGGTGTGCTGTGCAAGGCCAGGAGTTGGACTCAATGAACATTGTGGGTCCTTTCCAGTTTGGGATATCCTGTGATTCTGTGATTTTGTGTGTCCTCACAGGGCAAAGAGGGACCAGGGGAAGGTTCATCACCGCAGTGGGGAGGGAATGTTTGTGCTGAGATGTCAGGGGATCCCTTTGGGGTGTCAGGGAGTGGTGGGTTTGCAGTGGAAACATGAAGCAAGAATTGAAACCTATATTACCTGTATTTGCTGGATTTTTTTGTGCTTCCTTCTGGTCCTTGGGAGGTTGTTCCCCCTTCCCTGCCCCATTTTCCCACCCTCTAAATCCGGGGCATAGATGTCACAGAGCTTAGACAAAGTTCAATAGAAAAGCCCTCTCGTTGAGCTATGAGAATCTGCTGAGTTGGAAGGGACCCACAGGGACCATCGAGTCCAACCCTCAGTCCTGCACAGGACCATCCCCGAGAGTCACCCCCTGTGCCCCAGAGGATCATCCGAACATATCTGGAGCTGTGTCAGCCTTGGGGCTGTGCCCATTGCCCTGGGGAGCCTGGTCACTGCCCACCACCCTCTGGGGGAAGAACCTTTTCCTGAGGTCCACCATAACCCTGCCCTGACACAGCTCCAGCCATGCCCTGGGTGCTGTCCCCGGTCCCCACAGAGCAGAGATCAGTGCCTGCCCCTCCTGAGGAAGTTGGACCTGCAGTGAGGTCTCCCCTCAGTCTCCTTTTCTCCAGCTGAACACACAGAGTGCCCTCAGCTTCCCTTCAATGCCCTTTCCCATCTTTGTCACCCTCCTTTGGTTGCTCTCTAATGGCTCAATATCTTTCTTACACTGCATGACCAAAACTGTGGTATTTGTATTCTCCAACCAGATTCTAGGCCAAACACATTCTTTATAAGGACAAAACATCCTGCTACAGTGGGAACCACGGAGCTTCCCCTGATGCCAGCAGGAGCTGGGGTACTCCAGTGACCTCCCTCCCTTTTCTGCAGGTCAATGCCCTGGATGGCTACAACCGCACAGCCCTTCACTACGCAGCAGAGAAGGATGAGACCTGTGTGGAAATCCTCCTGGAGTACGGGGCCAATCCCAACGCCCTGGATGGCAACAAGGACACGCCGCTGCACTGGGCCGCCTTCAAGAACAACGCAGAGTGTGCACGGGTGCTGCTGGAGAACGGGGCCCTGGTGAACGCCCGCGACTACAACAACGACACCCCGCTCAGCTGGGCAGCCATGAAAGGCAACCTGGAGAGCGTCAGTGTCCTGCTTGACTTCGGGGCCGAGGTCCGGGTGGTGAACCTCAAAGGCCAGACCCCCATCTCACGCCTGGTGGCGTTGCTGGTGCGGGGCCTGGGGACGGAGCGCGAGGATTCCTGCTTCGACCTGCTGCACCGGGCCATCGGACACTTTGAGCTGAGGAAAAACGGGAGCATGCCCTGGGAAGTGACAAGGGATCAGCAGCTCTGTGAGAAGCTCACCCTGCTCTGCTCAGCCCCTGGGACCCTGCAGACCCTGTCCCGCTATGCCGTGCGCCGCAGTCTGGGGGTGAGGTTCCTGCCTGAGGCTGTGGAGCAGCTGCCCTTGCCCACCTGCCTCAAGGAGTATGTGCTGCTCCTCAGCTAAGGGAAAACCAAGGCACTCGGACTCTCCCGTGCCAGCATGTGGCTCCCTCAACCTCCCTTTGTCACTGTTTCCTCATGGCAGTGCCAGGGAGGAGGTTGACATCTTGGATTTGGACTTGATTGCACTGGATTCCTCCCCCTGGTCACTGTCCTGGCCCTCACCTTGCTCTGTTCTGCCACCTGAGGGGTGCAGGGCAGTGGGATCCACTGGTGCCACAGACAGCTCCGTGTTGTCTCTCTGCCCTTCAAGCCTGCTCAGCAGCTGCTCCCACATGCTTTCCCCTCCATTCCAGCCTTGTGAAATGAACAGTTCCTCCCTGATGGCAAATTATATCACAGCTGTTGGATTAATGTGGATTCTTTTCGTTTTTTTTTCTTGGCATTGGGGCAGTGCTTGGGGAGAGGAAGGATTTCTTCAGGCAGGGAGAACAGGGAAATTCTCTTTCTATGAAGGACCTGAGGCAGGAAGTTAGGAGAAGGTCTTATCAGAACCAGAGAAGTCCTGTGGGACCTGCTGGCTGGAATTCTGTTGGCAAAGCCTTTGGAGTGAGCTGGAATCCTGACCAGAACCCCAGTGTGACAGAGCCAGGACAGTGTCTGCAGTTCACAGGGCTTCAGGTGTCCCTTCAACATGGAAAAGTGCAATTTTCCCTTGTTATCTATAATTTTTAAAGTGCATCAGCACTGCAGAGGGTGAGAGCACCTCAAGTTTTGCAGGGCTGTTATTTGTGTGAGCAAAGGAAATGTTTCTGTCCCTCTGGAGTAGCCGAGTTGGGGCACAAGGTGGTCTGTGCCCCAGAGCTGAGGGTTTCTCTCCCATTTACCTTGGGATCACCCACATCCCTGAGCGGTAACTTCTCCCTTTGATCCCCCTCACTGCTCCCAGCCCAACTCTCACATCTCACACACCCCGTTCTCTGGTATTTTTGGGGGGATCTTGATGAAGCACCAAACCGTACAATACTCCAGGATCCACTGAAAGAGCTGCTCTGTGGTCTCCAAGGGGAAATCAAACTGTCACAATTATTTCATGGGAGAAACTTGGGGAAGAAGAATCAGATTCCATGTGTTTTATTCCTCCCAGTTGTGCTGGGAAATTGAGCTGTCAGGGCCACAGGTGGTGGTGGGGTTGTGGGAGCTATGTTTGTCTTCCTCAGGCAGTGACTACTTGCAGGCTGGTGCACAATTAGTACTTGCCACCACAAATGAGTGATGAGTTTATTGAAGCATCTTAATTCTGTGAGTTTTAATGCTAAAGTGATGCCCAGGGGACTCTACCCATACCACTTGCTCTCAGCTTGTAACGCTTGCAGAAACTTTTTTCTCTTTCAAAAGCCCATAAAATACCTAAACCAACTCAAAACTGACCCTGAGGAAATGCTCTGCTTTAGGAAAAGCATCAGTGGGTTCCCTCAGGGTGTGGAGGTGCTGTCTGGTTTCCAGGGGGTGTGAGCAGAAATGGGGAGCACTTGTTCCAGAGGTTTCCTGGAGTGGCACAGGGACACTCTCCAGAACAGGGAAAGCTGTGTCAGCTATCCCCTCTTAGATGTTGGACTCGGGTACAGCAATCTTGCGTGTGATATGCTCCAGATGGGCTGCCTCTGAGGTGTCCAGCTCAATGTGGTACTTGGCCAGGACTTTTAGTATGGGGCGAAGCTTCAGCCACCACTGCTCCTTGGGGATACGGTGCCTGGGCAAAAGAGAGAGGGATGGAGTGACACTCCTGGGTGGGAACGATGCTGCATCGCTCAGAGGAGCACCCCCAGCCATTGTTTATCCTTCCTGGGGTAGGAAAAAAAGGGGCACCTACTCGAAGTCAGTCTCCTCCTTGAGGCTGGCGATGGGCTGGAAGACAAGGCTGCGCTTGCGCATCCCCAGCAAACAGGCTGAGTCGGCCGTGTTGGCAAAGATCCGACCTGAGAGGGGAGGGGAGGAGTGTTTCGGACCCTGCAAGGAAGGGAGACCACCCAGGACCCAGCAGTGCTTGGTCCTAGCCACTGACTGCTTGCTGCAGTCACAGGTTGACAGAGGTAGAAGGATTGGGGTGGGAAAAGGGATTTAGGTTCCAAGAGTTGTTGTTACAGGGAGGGGACTGTGGGGCCTCACTGTGGTGATAGTATTGAGGGTGGTGTCAAAGCCCTTTGCATTGAGGTGTCAGAACATGGTGGCACATTGGGAAATTGCCTTTGGCAATTCCATGGCTGTGGGGATGAGCAGAGACCTGACCCCCCAGGAGCACCAGGAGAGCACCCACCATGCCGGGAACACTCCTTGATCTTCCCAGTGATCCAGGCCACTGCCTTGGCACCCATTTTAGTGCCAAAGTTCCTGTCGAAGGGGGTTGGGTAGCCACCCTGTGCCAGAAAAGTCACTGGGTAAACAAGGAGAAAGCCCCAGGTGAGGGGGGCAGCCCCTTCTCTGAGGAGTCCCTACCTGCTGCATGTGTCCCAGAACGTTCTTCCGGCAGTCAAAGATTCCCTTCCCCTCCTCCGAGTAGAGGTTGTAGATGAAGTCAGTGGTGTAGTTCTCATTGCACCGCTCATTCCTACACCGGGGAGGGACATGGGCTCATAGGGGAGTGGCACAAGCATGGCAGGTCTGAGCCATGCACCCCCACCCCACCCTGGGGACACACCTGAGCACCAGCCCCCTCTTCACCGTTGTCTTCATCTTCTCAGTTAAATGCTCAACGTTGACCTACATGTGGAGCACAGAGCTGCCTTGTGAGGCTTGGAAGTGGGAATCATCCCCCACTACCCCAGGGCTGCAGCCTGGAATGGGGAGGGCACGGGGTGTGGGGGAGATCCCAACCTGCAGGTCATGGATGTTGAAGTGCTCCTCGTAGATGTAGGCGGCATCGGCACCAGCTGCCAGCCCTGCCATGGTGGCCAAGTAGCCACAGAAGCCACCCATGGTCTCAATGATGAAGACACGGCGCTTGGTCCCAGCTGCTGACTGCTTGATGAGGTCACAGGTCTGCAGAGGGGGAAGAATTGGGGTGAGAAAAACAGGGATTTAGGTTCTCGGGAGTTGCTGTTTTTAAATGGGAAAAGGGGCTGTGGGGCCTCACTGTTGTGATGGTGTTGAGTGCAGTGTCGGCACCGATGCTGAAGTCGGAGCCAGGGACGTTGTTGGAGACGGTGGCCGGGATGATACAGACAGGGATACAGAGCTCCTCATACTTGGCCCTCCCCTCCATCAGCTCCAGGCTGCCTGTGAAGGCCTGCAGGGAGTGGGGTGGGGCAGGAGGTTGGCACAGAATCACAGGATACCCCAAGTTAGAAAGGACCCACAGTGATCATCCACTTCAACTCCTGGCCCTACACAGAACACCCCTAAATCTCACTAATCCCAAAATCCCAACTCCTCAGAGCACTGGCCAAACGCTTCTGGGCTCTGCCAGCCTTGGTGATGTGCCCACTGCCCTGGGCAGCAGTTCCAGTGCCCAACCACCCTCTGGGGAAAGAACCTTTTCCCAATACCCAACCAGCTCACCTTAAAACCATCAGCTCAAATCCCAGCTATTTATCAGCACCCACTGCTGCCTCCTGACTTCCCAGGCCCCTTTTCCAAGAGCTCTTTGCATTTTTATCAGGTTTTAACCCTTTACAGGCCTCTGCGTGGGCACCCTGCCCACCCACTGCCCCTCACCACTCACCTCGTAGCCACCAATGATGATCAGCCCATGGATGCCAAATTTGCTGATAGTGGTGCTGATTTCCTCAAAGTATTTCTTGGGCAAAGTCCTGGGAAGGTGAAATCCCCCTGGATGAGCCTGCCCAGGGTGGGGGACTCAACCTGGTGACTGACCACCAAGGGATCTCCCTAGGGGGAGTGTTACCTCTTTGT
Organism: Anabacerthia variegaticeps; assembly: GCA_035583185.1. Lineage (NCBI taxonomy): Eukaryota > Metazoa > Chordata > Aves > Passeriformes > Furnariidae > Anabacerthia > Anabacerthia variegaticeps. The sequence continues at coordinate 4,941,723 of JAWWEW010000069.1, forward strand.
CCCCAGTTTGGATCCTCCCAGCCCTGTCCAACCACCAACCCTGTTCCAGCTGATCTCTTCCACCTGGGTAGAAAGCAGTGAGTTATAGGGGGATGAAAGAAGGATTTAGGGTCACACTGGCCTCACTGCAGCCATATCAGAGTGATATTGGGGTAACACAGTGCCCCTGGTTTGGGGACAATGATATTGGGGTTACAGGGTGCCCCTTTGTCCCCAAACCATCATATTGGGGTAATACAGTGCTCCAGACTCGGGGACAATGAACCACACTGGGGCTGGATTTTGGAAGGGGGTTGAGCACCCCTGTATTGGGGAATTCCCTTTCCTTACAGGACCGTGACTGCCCTTTTCCTGGCCCACACTCCACCCTTTGTGCACCCTTTTTCCCCAGGGAGCCCACCATCCCGAAGGCAAGCCCTTCGAAGCCATCGTGCACTGCCAGCATCCGGTGCCCGTGGATGAGGCCGATCCTCACAGTGGACCTCACGGCCGCGTTCATGCCGGCAGCCGGGGCGCCCACGTTGAGCACAGCCACTGTGTAGCCACTCTGTGGGGGCAAAGGAGCCAGTGTTGGGGGGGATTGGGTTCAGGGGGGTGGTCCCAGTCACCCCCTCGCTGCTGCTGTACCTTGGTGGAGGGGGGGCGGATGTGTGCCAGCAGCTTGTACACATTCCAGTTGTTCTGGAAGCTCCTGCAAAGTGGGGGGGAAGGTGGATGTGGGAGGCCTGGGGATGAGCAGAGCCTAGGGGTGGCAGAACCGTGGGAGCGGCCGGAGCCCCAGGGGTGACCCAAGCCATGGGTCCCCACGGGGTGGGGGGGTGGAGTGCAGACCCTCACCGGCCCCGCAGCTTCACAGCGTCATCAAAGCGCCCCTCGTTCATCGCCGTCGTCACATCTTTGGTCTGGGGAGGAGCAGAAATGGGTGGAATTGTACAGCACTTTCCAGCTTGGCTTGACATTGCATCCAGATGTGAGCAGCTTCAGGGTGCTCCTGGGGGTGCTCCTCAGGGGCTTTTGTGCCCCCCTACTCACCATCTGGACACATTCCATCAGGGGCAGGCGCACAGCCTGGTTGCCCGAGAGGCTGACAACGCAGGCAGGGGTCTCAGGGGTTCCCTCCAGCAGAGCCATGACAGCTTCAACCCCCATCCGGCTGCCCTGTGGGGACAGGGATGGGGGTGTTACCACCCTGGACTCCCTCACCTCCAGGGGCAGAGGTGGGAGGGAGCTGCCTACCAGGATGCGGTCGAAGGCAGAGGGTGTCCCGCCACGCTGAACGTGGCCCAGGATGGTGACTCGGGTGTCATATCCCAAACGCTTCACCACCAGCTGCAAGACAGGGGTATGCCTGGATCCAGCCCCACAGCAGGGCTGGGAGGAAAAAAAGGGGCTTCTTCCCTTCCCCACTCACATTTTTGACGTCGTCAGCGCTGATGGGCTTGCCGTGCTTGTCAATGGCCCCCTCGGCCACAATGATGATGTTCAGCCTCAAGCCACCTTCACGGGTCTGGGAGATTGGCAGGGGGTGACAATGGGGCCTGGGACAGGTATGAGACCCCCGCTGGAGCTTGTCCTACCTCTGTCAGCCTCCGGCACAAATGGTCTTCCCAACCATCCTCAGGGGGAGACTCAGGGATGAAGACCCAGTCAGCACCACAGGCCAGGGCAGTGATGAGAGCCAGGTAGCTGGAGTGGGTTAAAAAGAGTCTGTTTAGGGATTTTTTTTTCTCCACTTTCTAAACAAGGTGCTGAGTCTGGGTGGTCTCCCAAGGACATACCCACAGTGACGCCCCATCACTTCCAGGACAAAGGTCCTCTGGTGGCTGTGAAAAACAGGGGTTTCACCTCATGGCAAGCCCAAGTGGGACCTCCAGTGCTGAGGGACAAAGTGGGGGTCTCTGTCACCTCTGGGCTGTTGTGGTGATGGCATCCACAATCTCTATGATCCGGTGCAGTGCCGAGTCGGTGCCGATGGTCATATCAGTGCCACAGAAATCGTTGTCGATGGAGCCCACCATGCCCACGATGTTCAGGTAACTCGATTTCTTTGCCTCCTCTGCTGTGATCCCCCCTGCCAAAGAATGGGACACTTCCTTTTCCCTCTGTGTTCCCCCCCCAGCAAAACATCCCCTTGGCACAAACCTCCATTATGGGAGGAAAAACCAGCATTTTTGTGTATGACACCTCCGATTTTGGTACAAAACCTCCTTGGCACCCGCCAGAATAAATTTTGGGGGGTCCTGTGGGGGACACACACATACCCCCTTTGACCAGGTCAGCCAGGAGGCCACTCCACTCGGCACGGAAGGTGTCAGCACCGGTCAGGCTGCCATCACCACCAATGACACACAGGTTGGTGATGCCACGTTTCACCAGGTTTCGAGCTGCTTTCAACCGTCCCTCTCGCGTCCGGAAATCCTGGCAGCGGGCGCTGCCGATGACCGTCCCCCCCTGCAGGGACCCCCACGTGGGTGCTGAGTGGGGGGGACCCACTATCTGTCCATCCACCCCTTCCCCCCATCCCGGCTCTGGTTTCGGGTTATTTTCAGGCTTGACCCCAGTGGTGCTGGGTTACACCAGCCCGTGCTCACCAGCTGCAGCATCATGGACACGCTCTCCCATGTGGCTTCCTTGATGTGATCTCCACCATCCACCAGCCCCTGGTAGCCCTGGGGTGTGGGAGGACACAACCTCATGTTTAAATGATCTCCTTGCAAGGTTTTTGGGGGCTGTGGAAATGGTGTGAGGGAGGGATGGTCAGCACTGACCTCGTACACAAAGTAGACCTTGGCACCGGTGTAGATGCCCACCCGCACCACAGCACGGACAGCCGCGTTCATGCCTGCGGGAGGACAAGACCATCACCCTGGGACCACACTCACCACTCGCCAGGGGGGGGGGGGGGGGGGGGGGGGGGGGGGGGGGGGGGGGGGGGGGGGGGGGGGGGGGGGGGGGGGGGGGGGGG
>JAWWEW010000069.1:4944787-4993640 GCA_035583185.1 Anabacerthia variegaticeps
GGCGCTCCCACCCTGACCCTGACCCTGCCCCCGGGGTGACTCCCGCTGGGTGACACAGCACAGGGTGACACTGCCCTGTGCGGTGCCCCCCTCCCCACAGGGTGACCCCCCCTGTAAAGCTACAGCTCCACAGGACGACCCCCTGTAGGGTGACCCTCTGGAGGGTCACAGCCCCACAGGGTGATCCCCCCCCATAAGATGACCCCTTACAGGACCCCCCGCATTGGGTGGCCACCCACGGGGTGACCCCCCCGGAGTGCCCCCTATCGGGTGACACTCCCCCAGGGTGACAGCCCGCGGTGTCACCGCGCCCAGGGGGTGACCGCCCCTATAGGGTGACACCCCCCCCCGGACCTCCGGCCCGACAGGGGGCGCTCCTCTCCCCGCACCTCGCGCCATGAGCGGCCCCCCCACACCAGCGCTCTTCCTGACGTCACTTCCGTCGGCGCTCACCCCCGGCGTCTACTTCCGGTCCCGCCGCCTCGTTGCTGCCGCCAAGCCCGGGAAAAGAGCGCGCGCTCGGGACGCTTCCGGTTCTACTTCCGCTTCCGGTCGGGGTTCCGGTAGGGCGGCAGGGCCGGCCGGGCGGCGGCTCCGGGCCTTGGGCCTTTCGGGCCTTTCCTCCCTGATCTCTTCCTTGCTCTCTTGGCTTCCAGAAGGAAAACCGGCAGCGCGGCCGCCCCGCCGCCTCCCGGGCGCTCCCTCGGATGCGGCCGCGGCGCCCATGAGGATGGAGGCCCGGGACGCGCCGCGGTCCAACCACGGCTCCGTGTTCAAGGCCTTCCCGCGGGACCTCCGCAAAGCCCCGGAGAGCGAGGTGCGCGCCGGGGGCTCGGCCGTGGGGCGGGGCGCGGGGAGTGGAGTGTTGTGTTCTCTGCCTCGCTCTTCCTGCGGCTCTCCCGGGCATTGAGGGTGCCCGGGGCGCTTCCCGGGCTGGAGAGACCCCGCGGGGCTTGGCTGCAGAGGGACCGGAAAGCCCGGTTTTTAAAACCGAGGGCAGCGACACGTTCCACTGGACCAGGGGGCTCCAACCTAGCCTCGGACACCTGCAAGGATGGGGCGTCCTCTGGGAAATCCATTCCGGGGCCGCTCCGGCCTTCCAGGGAGGAATTTCGGCCCGATATTCCACCGAGCCAACTCTTGCAGTGGGAAGCTCCTCACCCCTTGTCCCATCACTCCGTGTCCCAAGTCCCTCTCCAGGGCTTGGAGCCCCCAGAGAAGGAAAAGGACCTCTAAAGGTCACTTCAACCCAAACTGTTCCATAATCCCGTGGGAATCACCAGGCAGAAATACTGGAAAAGCTGCTGAAGCCTGGAATAGCCGAGGGAAAAGTGGGATGGTTTGGGTTGGGAGGGACCTTAAAGCCCATCCAGGCCCACCCCATTCCGTGGGCAGGGACACCTTCCACTAGCCCAGATTGCTCAGAGCTCCGTCCAGCCTGGCCTGGGACACTCCCAGGAGCAGCCACAGCTTCTCTGGGTGCGCTGTGCTGGTTCCTCAAGTCCAAAGCCCAGCCTTTGTGAGAGCCCCAGTCCCCAAATGTGTGACACTGAATGTGCCTGGGGATGGGGAACCCGAGCTTGGAAGCCACCCCTGCACAGGGAATCGAGATGAAAGCAGTGTTTGCTTTTCCCTGCTCAGTGAAATCCCCAGCCCCCCCAGCTGGGCTCACTTTAGGGCGCTGGTTTTAGGGCTGAGTGACGTTTGGGCTGCATTGAGTGTCGCTGCCTCGTGTCCTCACCCTGCACGCTGGGACTGGGATGGAGCTGCAGCTTTTTCATCCACAGTCCCACCTTGTAGTTTTACCATGCCTGGGGTTTAAGATTGAGCTGTTCTTGCTCCTGATCAAACCTGTGCTCTTCTCCCACAGTTTTTACCCCCCAAGATCAGCAGCTTCACCTGCCCAGCTGGAAATGCTTCCTGTGCCCTCAACTACAGCCCAGGTGAGACAGGGCTAAGGTGTCAGGGTTTGGCTGTTTCCCCCCCCCCCGCGCAGCTCATGAAGGGAGATACAGCTGTTTATTCACTGCTGCTGTGCTTCACCCCTGCAGACATCCCGTGTCCTCAGAACTACCAGGCCCAGAGGGAACCCCGGGCCTTCAGCTCTGGTGCCAACGGGCAGTGGAGGAGCTCAGGCCCCTCTGTGGGCTCTGGGCTGCAGAAGCCAAGGGTGAGCAGAGGCTCCTACCTTGAGGCTCGCAAAAACCCCAGGTTTGTACAGCTGCCCTTTGTGCTCAGCACCCCCGGGGGGAAATCCACCCCCACAAACCCCTGGGATGAACATGGAGTGAATCCAAGGGGGAAATAACTGTGTAGGTCAAGGTCTGTCTGTGCCTTTCCATGTTCAAAACCTCCCTGTGGCACAGATAAAGGGGGTGAGGGCTGTTTTTGAAAGTAGAAGCACAGAGGAACCTCTGTCTTAGAGGAGCTGGAGGTGTAACAAGCTGGGTTTGGATGTACTGGGAATGGGAATGTTAAATTGGAAATGCTGGGAAAGGGAGGGGGGAAATAGTAACGTTGTGTTTTGTGATGAAAATGTGCTGCTACGTGTGTGTGGCACTGGGTGCAGGACCTGGCTGTGCACCTGGCCTGAACTTGGGTTGCTTCAGACCTTTCCAGACCAGGTCAAGCCCAAAAAATCCCCCAAATTTGTTTGCAAATAGGGAAAAAATTTCAACAGAAAGGCCAGATTGATGACAAGTGGTTTGGTGAAGCTGAGGGTGGGAGTGGGGGTAGGCAAGGCAGGGGTTATTTATCCTGAAATACAAACTGGGAGAGGGTCAGCCAACTGAGGGGGAGCGGCTGGATCTGGCGGGAAGGTCTGGACAGGGGGAGTTTCCAGGCTTTGCAGTGCCACCTGGTGGCATCCGTTTGGGAAAGGCTGGAAATCACTGATGGAGAGCCAGGCTCAAGCTTTGAGATGGTTCTTACAACTGTCTTTAAACCCACCCTTAAAACTTTCTTAAACTCACCTTGGAACCATTTTTAAACCCACCTTGAACTCCTAATTTCTGATCCCGATAACGCCGTTTTTGTCTGGGTTTGGGGACATGGGAGACAATACAGTTAGAACCAAAGCTGTGGAGTCAAACAAATCAGATTGAGGTTTTTTTCCCTCCTTGCAGTGGGACATCCAACAGTTATGTGGGAAAATCCAACCACCACTGCCATGCCTCAGCCTTTCCCATCAAAGCTGCCCCGAGCCCATCATGGAGCGGGCCCTGCCGCCGCAGTCTGCTGAGCCCCAAGAAGACCCCCAGGCGCTTCATCAGCACGGCAGAGGAGGTAGGGACGAGCCTGGGAGACTCTTTAAAGAGAGGGGAGGTCTGGGGGAGGTCTCTTTTGGGGCATCATGAAGTGATTTGAGGCAGCTCAAATGTTTTGTGCCCTGTGGAGTTGGGCTGAGCAAGGCTGGTGGCTGAGCTGCTCAAGGCTCCTGGGTGTGTTTGCAGCCACAAAACTCCACTTTGTGTGTACCTGCTCAGTGTTCACAGTGTCTTTGTTGAAGTTATAGAGTCATATCCTGAGCTGGATCCACAGGGATCATCCAGTCCAGCCTGTTGACTGGACATCTCTGGTTGTCTCCCTGCAGACAGTGCGAGAGGAAGAGCGAGAGATCTACAGGCAGCTGCTTCAGATGGTCACAGGAAAGCAATTTTCCACATCCAAACCCTCCTCATTGTTCCCCTTCCACCTGTGAGTATAGAAACTGCTCTTCCCCATCCCATAGCACCACTTGGATCTTGCTGGGAGTTCACTTTCTGCTGGACTTAGGTCCAGGTGTTCGAATTCCAGCAAAATCATCGTGAAAGAAACACCCAGTGAGGACTCAAAGCTGTTTGAAGCTCCCAGATTTGTACCAGCCACTTCAGCCACCACCATCCTCCAGGCCCAGGAGCAGCCCCTGCCCAAACCATCACCCTACTTTGCCCCCAGTTATCCCTCCAGTATCTTCCAGTCCAGTAACTCCACAGCTCAGCAGGAGCAAGAACACCTACCAGCATCTAACACACAGTCTGAAGGTAAAAAAAACAAACCCACAAAAACCCAACCAAACAAAAAACAAACCCCAAATGAATTCCCCAAAACCTGGCAAGTGACTTAAATGTCTGTGGCAAACCTTTTCTCTCCCTCTCTGTATTTGGGGTCAGCAGTTGGGGAAGTGGGTGGTAACAGTGAGGAAAATAGTATTCCATTCAACTTTTCTCTCTTTAGGGTCAGACTCTGTCATTTTGCTCAAAGTAAAGGATTCCAGAACCCCAGCACCAAGGTAAGAGGCTGGGACATGGGATCTGGAGGAAGGATTATGTTACTCTGGGTTTTTAAGTTCATGGGGAGGTGAGAATGCAAGTGACCAGTGGCTTTCTGAGTGTCTGTGAAGAGAGAGCACTTTGCTGTAGCTACAGAAACTTGAGGGTGATGCATCAAACACTTCAAAGTCACTTCTCAGGCAATTACTTAACTTTCCACATGAAGAACACTTAACAGCTGTCTCTTCTTCTCCTTTCTAGCCCCTCCTTCTTCCAGGCAGAACTATGGATCAAAGAACTGTAAGTCCATGTTTTCTGCTCTGGTTTTCCTGTTGTGAGTGCTCATGGGGAGAAATGAAACACTGATGTTTTTCCACACAAAATGTGCTTTTCCAGGACCAGCGTCTACGACTCGCGAGCTCGGGAGAGGTTGAGGCAGATTGAAGAGAAGAAAGCCTTGGCCTTGCAGCTGCAGAACCAGGTAATGAGGAGAACAATCTGTGCAAGCCAGATTGCTAAATCACAGAGTAGAAAGCAAATTGGAAATGGGGAAAAAAAAAAAAGACAAAAACCCACTCCAGTTGGTGCTTTTGTTGCTTTCCCTTCCTGTGGCAGAGTTCTTGGGAGTGTCATGGGGTAAACAGCTTTAAGTTGCACCAGGAGAGGTTTAGGTTGGATATTAAGGAATATTTTTTCACTGAAAGAGTGGTCAAGACTTGGAACACAGCAGTGGTGGAATCACCATCACTTTGTTCAAAAAATGGGTGGATGTGGCACCTGGGGACATGGTTTATGGTGGACCTGGCAGTGCTGGGGGAATGATTGGACTCCATGATCACAGAGGTCTTTTCTAACCGTAATGATTCTGTGATTCTAAATGTCTCTTTGGATCTCCTGGAACAATTGGCCCCACAGAAGGGCCAGTCCAACTCCTGCCCCTGCACAGGGTACCTCAAAATCCCACTAATTCCCAAATCCCAACTCCTGAGAGCATTGTTCGAACACTCCCTGATCTCTGGAATTATGGAATATCCTGAATCACAGTCCCAAGTCCTGGCCCTGTAGAGGACAATCCAACAATCCCACCATGTCCCTGAATGTTGTCCAAATGCTCCTTGAGCTCTGCCAGTCTTGGTGCTGTGCCCACTGCCACAGGGAGCTGTTCCGGTGCCCATCCACCCCCTGGGGGAAGAACTGTTTCCTGAGATCCAACCCAGACTTTCCCTGGCATGGCTTTGTGCTGTTCCTGTCCCACTCACAGGCCCTGGCGAGGTGAATTCTGCACTCACCACCTCATGCCAAGGTCTGTCCTTCAGCGGTTGCAGGAACAGGAGCACTCAGTGCCAGATCTGGTGGATTTAAATCTCCGGGTGCCCCTCGAGAAGGAAATCCCTGTCACGGTGATCCCAGAAGAGAAGGAGGATGTCAAGTCAGCTGAGGTCGAGGAGGAGTTCCCTGAGATCACTGAGGTTGGTGCACTTGGATCTGGTGTCCGCATATATGGTGGTACATGTGAACCAACTGCTTTATAAAAGAAGGTCAGTAAAAATCAGACAACAAGAATGCATCTCACTTCAGCAGGAAGCCTTTGATTCCTATACAGTTGTGGTCAGAGGTAGCACAGAAATGATACCAACATACAGATTTGAGAGAATAAATTTCAAATCACTTTTAAAAGTACCCTCTTCCCCTTTTCAGTAGCCTCACGTTTAATTAAGGTTTCTAAGTACCAAAAAAACCTTGCATTTTATTATTGCAAATATATGAGACCAAGTAACTTTCTGAAGCATTTTTAATTAGTATCAGAGCAGCTTCTAGGTGAGGGAACAGGGAAAAGGTCCTACTGGTTGTGGCAGTAGTTCAGTGTTCAGGTAAAGTCCTGGTGGTATAAGAAGGCCCCTTTGTGAGAGTTCCTTACTGACCTGAGTGCATAAAAGCTGTAAATCCAAATGTGATTCCCTGAGATCTGTACATGGAAACAGATCCCTGTCCCCTCTTCTCATCTTGTAGTGAGGGAGGAGCAAAAGAGCAAAGAATAAACGTGGTTTTGAGCCCAGCCTTTGGGATGGAAGGGAAAGCAGGAACTCTCCTTCCCAGTGCTGTTTGTGTCCTTCCTGCAGGAGATGGAGAAGGAAATCAAGAATGTGTTCCGGGGTGGGAACCAAGACGAGGTGCTCAGTGAAGCTTTTCGGTTGACAATCACTCGGAAGGACATCCAGACCCTCAATAACCTCAACTGGCTCAATGATGAGGTGAGGAACCCACCTGGGGCCCTTGGGATGTTCTTCTCCATCCATTTCAAGCAGGTTGAAGTGAACAAACGTGTTTTGGTGCTGGAGGAACTCGGGGTGGATGTGTGGACTGGGGTTCACTCTCTGGAGCAGTTACTCAATGAAAAAGAAAACACAGAAACCCCTGTGTAAACCAGGCACTTGGAGAAATAATAATATTGGGCGGAGTGGGACTGACCATGGACATGATCAGGGCAAAATAAAAAGTAAATCTTAAATATAGATTGAAACAAAGACTGATTCCTAAATATTTCTAAGTTTTTTGAAGGTGTTAATGCCCTAGAGCTGTTGTAAATCCCCCAGGGGACAGTTCTTCAGGAGGCAAAACCTGTTTATTCCCTAATGTCACTCAAGTGACAACATGATGACATGTCCTGGATGCTTATCCGTTCACAGATAATTAATTTCTACATGAATTTGCTGATGGAGCGAAGCAAAGAAAAGGGTTTTCCAGCAGTTCATGCTTTCAACACTTTCTTCTTCACCAAATTAAAAACGGCGGGGTACCAAGCTGTGAAAAGGTGGACTAAAAAAGTGGATATCTTCTCCGTGGATCTGCTCCTGGTGCCCATCCATCTGGGAGTGCACTGGTGTCTGGCTGTGAGTGCTTTAGTTATTCCCTGTAAAGAGCAAGTTGTCCTAGAAATCCTCATCCTGTGATTGAGACAAAAATTTCATGTCTCTTTAATGATGCAGTTGCCAGCTGTTTGTACATGGAGGGGAAATTGTGGCTAAAATCGAAGTCCAGAGTGAGTTGCAAAGACAGGAGAAAATGTTTGATGTGTTTCTAGTCTTTAAAAGCTGTGAAGGTCACATTAGGCAGCTTATTCTCTGGAGAAGGATCTTGTTTCCCCGTTCCCACAAACTCACCTTTCGAGCTGTTGCCACTGGATCGTTTGAGAGAGATTTAGGTGACAGATACCCCACCTTTCTCCACCTCGTGGTTTGTTCCATTCCTTCCTTTTGGCTGCTGGCACCTGTGCAGGGCCAGATCCTGCATGGATTCTAATCCTGTGTCACCTTCCTTAGGTCCAACCTCCTCAAATTGTTTATTAACTGCCTGGAAAGGCTGTCCTCACACAGGTGAGGTGGAAATGGGGATTGGAACCCCAAAAACACACCTAGTCCTGGGGGATTGGTGTCCTGAACTGCTTAGTTATGTGTGTGTCAGGTGGAGCAAAGCCTCTGGAAACCTTGTCTGTGGCTTTAACAATCAGCATTTAACTGAGGAGAGGCTGATTTAGGGATTCAGGTGGTTAAACAACACAGCAGGAAGTTGGGGTTTTGGGGAGGGTTTGCCAAGGGTGTTCATAGTCCTCTGAAATCCTTTTCTGCTCTGAAATTATCTGAATTTTCTTTCTTGCTCCTCATGTTGTGCCTTGTTAACAAATCTCTTCCTTGTGTAGGTTGTGGACTTCAGGAAAAAGACCATCACCTACTATGACTCCATGGGTGGAATAAACAGTGAAGCCTGCAGGGTCCTGTTGTGAGTAACGCTTCCTTTGAGTTGTGGCTGTTTAAAAATCAAACATCTGCTTGCCTTGCCTTGGAAGCACCAGCCCTTCCATGGGGACAGTCCCTTGCTGTGTCTCAGCACGGGGTGGCTGCGCTCGGAGCTGGTCTGGAGAGGCCTGTGCTTGTCTTCAGCTCTTCCCAGGAAATCCTGTGCTGTTGCTCTCCCTCACCCCTTCCCACAAGAGCCCTCAGTGAGACTGGTGTCACTTCTGTGGGGACAGACAGGTTTCAGACCCGTTCTGGTAAGGACATCAGGTTTTATCACTCTTAGAGCCTTCTTGGTATCAACTTCAGGAGGAAAACAGCTTCCCCTTGAGGGCGAAGCTCCCTTGTCCTGGAGCATCCTGAAGAAATGGCATCTCCTGAGCACCTTCCTCACGGTGGGAGCTTCTCCTGCCTGTGCCAAAGCTCAGCTCAGCAGCTCTTTGTTTGGAGGAGGAGATTGCAGGCTGTGCCTCTGAAACTGCAGTTGGTTCAAGTTGTTCTTCCTGGGTTCTTGCTTTGCCCATCCTGAGGGAGTTCTAGGAGGGAGCAGAGCTGGCTCCCTACAATTTAGGTGCTTGTGTGTCAAATCAGGACTGTTTTCCTGTATTTGGAAGCTGCTCCTGAGTGGAATGTGATTTAAAGATGAGCTACTCTCTGGTCAGGGGTGAACCCCTTTCTTTTTGAAGGTCCCTGGGGCTGACAGGCTTGATACTAATCGGGGATTTAGGAAACAACCTGGTTCTGTTTCTCATCTCAGCTTTGCTCTGGCACTGACTTGAGAATCTGATCCTGAGTCTTCTGGCATGAGGTCGAGTGTGTCAGCAGAGGTGTCATTCATTCAGTCCAGGAATGTGAATAGTGATGAGACAGAGTTTCCAGTCCATTTGGCACCTTTGTTTTCTTCCTCAGGTGCATTGCAGTCTTTGTGCACTGAGTTCATTTCAATAGCTGTAAAAAGAGCTGGTTCCCTTTTCCCTGATGTTTGTCTAAAGGTAGCAAAGGTAAAGGAAAAAGCATAAAACGTGGAACTGGCTCAGTTTTAGTTTTGCTGTGTGGCTTTTGCCTCTGTTCATGCAGAGCTGCCCTGCCTCGGGGCAGGGATGGGCTGGCTGGAATCAGTTCCGTTCAGCCTGGATTTCTGTGATTCCAACTGAAATGAAGCACCTGGGAGGTGAGAGAAGGACCCAGGAGTCCTGCCCATGGTTTATTTAGGGGTCTGGGCTGAGGAAGAAGGTTCCCATGCTGGTGTTGGTGAGTACCACAGGGTCCAGAGTGTTTCAGCCACGCAGGGTGAGTGATAGAGAGCCAGGATTTCAGGTCTCTCTTTCCCTGAACGTAATTGTTTTCCTTCTGTTTCATTTTAGGAGGCTTTTATTGGTTGAATGCAGTGGGAGGATCACACCGGGAAGAAGGGACGGAGGTCCTATTCATGGTTAGTGACCCTTTCATGCTTTCAATCTTTAGAGCTTCCTAAAGGTATCAGAATTTACAGAGGAGGGAAACTGAGGCTCAGGGCAGGTTCTGGTTCAATCCAAGGACCACTGGCCAGGAGAGGAATGTGTAGGGACCACAGACACTTGTGATTTGGTGACTGCTGACCTTTCACACAGTGTGGGAGTGAGCAGGAGAGGATTTTAAGAAAGGTGCCTGGTTGTGGGGGGATTTCTCTTTGGCAAACCCAGTGTTTGGCATCTTGGCTCTGCTAGAGAGGTCTGTGTTTGGGAGCAGACAGAAAACAACCTGTTAAAAATGAGGTGAAGTCTTGATTCTGGTGTGCCAAGGCTGGAGGAAAGCTTAGGGGACAGAGGACCTGTGAAATCTGAATCTTATTTCCTGCTCTCAGCAGCCTGGAAACGCTTCCTTTTACCTGCCCTCTGCTTCAGGGCTCTTGGACTTTTTGCAGCACATTGCAGCTGATTTCAACAATTCCCTGAGGTTTTTGTGTGTCTGTAAGCACTGGAGGGGGAGAGGAGAAATATATGTTTTCAGCTTCTGGAAAAAGATAAAAATCCTGCAGCCTTTGACAGGGCATCGTGGATATGTCAGGCGTGGATTTGGTGTGTAATTGTTCTTAAAAATTTCCTGTCAAGCTTTTCCTTCTTGAGATCTCAACAAAGTTCATCAGTTAAGTTCTGTCTTCTGAAGTTTCTTACAGTTTCGTGGTCCATCAACAGTTGGACTTGATGATCCTTTTGGGTCCCTTCGAGCTCGGGATATTCTGATTCAGTGGTTTGGGAAAACAGCTCCAAAATTCCTGGCTGCTGTTGTGTGTTGGCTTTTCAGCTGTGACTTGCGGCAGATAAAACTGGACGTGCTGAAGCCACCACAGGGCTTCCTTCACTGAAGCTCCAGCATCATCTAAGTCTCACTGGTTTCTTCCCAGTTTGCCAGACGAGTCTGGCACTGGGATCCCTCTTCGTGTATTTCTGCTCCATCCTCCTGTGATAAATCCCTGTATTTGTACCTGCACAGAATGGAGAGAGCCCTGTGCTGCTCTCCTTTTTTTCAGCTGAGGATTCCAGTGGTTTCTGGAGTTGGCAGTAATTGCCAGGGTTGATTTTTTTTTTTCACTGCAAATGAAACAAAGCTGTTAATTAATTAACATTTTCCCCAGGGTTGTGTTGTGATGCAGATCCTTTGCTCAGCTTTGCCTCAGTTCACCCTTAGTTTGAACTCATTACAAGAAGTCTCTTTTCCATCTATTAGGTTTTATTTTGGGAGATGAAATATGGAGCTGCTCCTGTTCAGTGCAAGAGGGTTTTTTTTTATTGAGATTTACCCCCTGCTGAGCTCGTCTTGTCCAAACTGCAGCCAAGTCAAAGCAGCCAAGCAGAGCAATTACTGCAGTCCCTGGCAGAGAGCAGATCCTGGGCTGGGCAACTGGGCTGAGATTGTGTGTCCAGCTAATGAAGTCTCATGGAAAATGCTTGTCTGGACCAGATCTGGTGTCTGCCCTGACAGAGACTCCCCTTCTTGACACTTTTAAGTCCAGCAAAACCTATTCCTGGCTGTTTTCTTCCCCGTGGGAAGGCACTGGCTCCATCCTCAGGGGCTGCTGGGTCATTCTGCTGCTGCTTGGAGTCCTTTGTTTGATGGCCTCTGGGTGTTCTGCAGCCCTGGAGGGTTTTTCTTTGAGTAGTTCTCTAAGTTTGGATAGAGAGAGCCCCCTGAGTGGCCCCAGGGCAGCAGGTTTAACCCTCCGTCTTTCAGATTTGCCTCTGGGTCCCGTCACCCTGTCACCCATCGCAGTTTGGCATTTACAAACAGCATGATGTGACTTAGCCAAGTCTTTGTGGATCAGATTTCCAAAAGATGGCACATCTCTCCATGTTGGCAGCCAAACCTGCCTCCCTCTCCATGCCAGACACTCTCCTGACCCTTCTGTCCAAGCCAGCAGCATCTAATCCACTGCTTTTCCTTTCCAAGCTTTCTGAACACAACCACAGCAGTGAGGAGGCTCCTTAGCCCTTTTGAGAAGATGCCAGATGTGAAGGAGGTGATTTCTGTAGATCTTCCGGGACCTTTTGGTAACTAAGAGGAGCAGAAGGTGTCTCCAAAGCTGAGTGTCACTTAGTGACAGCAGCAGCCATCAGAGAGTGGCTCCTTTACGACCATTAAGAACATCTTGGGGCCATCACCTTGTCTCCTTGGGCTCCCTCTAGTCTTTGATTCTGTGTCCTCCTGAGCTTTCCTTCCAGTATATCCCAGTGAAGGGAATGGTTCAAGGTGTTCATATCCATCAGGGCAAAAACGTGACATTTGCTTGGGCAGGGTCTTGGTAGAACTTCTAAACTTTTTCAAGGAAAAAACAGCATTTCTAAGAGGTATATTTTAGGCCAAATTTTGAGCAGAGGAGATGGGTCAATACCCGTGAGCTTTCCTTGTTCTCCAGTTCCAGGATCTGGGATCTGAAATCTGGCTCTGTGGCTCTGCTGAAGGCTCATGGAAGGTTTTGACCTGCCAGCAGTTGAACCACCACCAGCCTAGAGAGAAGCTTTTTTACACACAGGCCAATTGTTCCAGAGCTGCTGGAATTCTGTTAAGGTTGTAACGAGTTTGTTCCTGTCATCTTTATGCCCAGTGAGATCCTCAAAAGACAAGAGGCACCAGTTCACAGGACACCAGCAGAGTCCAGCTTCAGCTTCCCTTCGAGCCACAGGGCTGCTGAGCTTTTCTGTGCCATGAGATGAATTTTCTCCCTGGTTTATTGGTGGTTTTGACTTTGCTCAGCAGGTACTTTTTTTGGATGAGTTTTGAAGTTCTGCTTGGTCCTTTCGACTGCCTCAAAATTTGGGTCTGTAAAGCCCCTTTTGAAAATGGCCAGTACTGAGACAAAAATATTGGACTTCCATTTTGCATTAATTCTGCAAACATGGCAGAGGATGCCTTGGGTAAACTGACAGAGTTTACTGGCTGAGTTCCCCCATTCCTCTAAGTAAGCTTTCCTTGTTCTCTTATTCCTACAGGCAATACCTAAAACAGGAAAGTCTGGACAAGAAGAGGAAAGAGTTTGACACCAATGGCTGGGCTCTGCTGAGTAAGAAGAGTCAGGTCGGTTTGGACAGATTGGGCCAAGGGGGTCTCTCCTGTGGCTTGCTTTTGTTCTTGGCCCTGCTGCACCTTTCCAGGCTGGTTTTCCTGAGGGATTTGTTATTGCGGTGACAAGGGAGTGAACAAATCCCAGATCTTGAGGGAGAGATTCTTTTACACAGGCAGATTGTCACAGGACAGGGGGGAATGGTTTTGAACTGAAAGAGGAGAGATTTAGATTAGATACTGGGAAGAAATGCCCCCCTGTGAGGGTGGGCACGCCCTGGCACAGGCTGCCCAGAGAAGCCATGGCTGCCCCATCCCTGGAAGTGTCCAAGGTCAGGTGGGAGCAGTGTGGGACAGTGGAAGGTACCCCAGCCCATGACAGGGGGTGGGACTGGACTAGAAGATGGAAGGTGGGGCCTGGCCCCTCCAGAAGTGCCACTGTGCCTTTTCCTTGCAGGAGATCCCTCAGCAGATGAATGGCAGTGACTGCGGGATGTTCGCCTGCAAATACGCCGACTGCATCACCAAAGACAAACCCATCAACTTCACTCAGGTACCTCCACCTCGGGCACCTGTGCCACTTGTTGTCCATGTTCCATTTCCCAAATGCCCTTTGCTTCTTTCCCTGTGGGACTCCAGCCCCACCAGGCCCACGTGGGGGTCATGCTGCTCCTCACTGGAGTAGCGCTGGCACGAAGCACCCTGGCTGTTCTTTATACTGTGCAGAATTGTTCCTCTAGAGCCATCCTGGGGCTCCAGTTGTCCTCAGATCTGTGAGTTGCATCACTGATGCAACTGGGGAAAGCTCACAAAACTCAGGGTGGTAGTGAAAGTGGGGCATGGTAGCCTGAGTCCTGAGGAATTTCAGTGTTACTTAACATTGTCATTCTCCATGGAATATCCCCTGCGTGACTGTTTTACTTCTAATTATTAGAGAGTATCACCAGAGTTCCATTAGGACCTAAATCTCATCCACTGCCCTGTTTTCAGTAGTCAGAGAGGAAATTTTACCCACAAAAAGGTGAGAGGAAGCTGTCCCCAGAAGAGCTGCTCCATGACCCTCCGGCAGTGCCAGAAGCGCTCACAAACATTCCCTTTCTTTTTCCTCTTTCTCCCCACCCAAAGCAACACATGCCCTACTTCAGGAAGAGAATGGCCTGGGAAATCCTTCACAGGAAGCTGTTATGATGATGATGATGGTGATGATGATGATGGAGAAGCAAGGGATTGGATCAGAAGTGCCCGGATTTGCCCTGAGATGCAGCTTAGCCCTTCCCAGAGGCTTGAAGACACAGCGAACCTACTCTGGGTTCTGTTTCTGCTAAAACACCTTCCTGGACCAAGGGCAAAGAAATATTTGGAAGCACACTTGCTTTTTTTTTTTGTTTGTTTCCCCTTCTCCTTTCTTTATGTATTTCAAGACCTATTTTTACAATTTTTCAGGTGCTGAAACTTGACACAGCTTTGAACATTCAAGGAACTTGTGTTTTTCTGCTTTTTGCAGCTTTTGCCACCAGCTTTGAGCTGATGGCGTAACTTTGAGCGAGGGGAGGCTGGATTTTAGGGAAGGGGAAGGTGCTTCCATTACTCTGGGGACTCTGTGACCTGGGAGAGCTTGATGTCAGATGGGCAAGAGCTTGTTTGGGGGTGGATGGAGAGAGGATTTGCTTGTAGAGGAATGTTTTTGGTGTAGCCTCTACTCCTGTGCCATTTCCCCTCTGTCCTCACAGCTCAGCCATCACATCCTTGGTCCTGGAGGTTCATGGGACAGCCTGGCTGGGGCTTTGGAGAAGGGGGAGAGGGTGGCAGGTGGGAGGTGGGCAATCTGAGAGTAATTCCTGGTTAAATGCCACTTTTCCTAAGTCATTTTTCTTGCCAGTTCTTTAGCATCAGCTGTTTACTGAATTGAGGTACAAAGCTGCAGGGTACAGCTGATACACCATGAATCGTTCTGTATATATTCCCAAACCTTGGTTTTCAGAGTGACAAAGAACAAAGTCTGTGTGCATTGGGAGTTTGCTGTTGGGTTTTCCTTCCCCTCTGCCCTGGTTTTGCCTCTGTGCAGGAGCCAAGGCAGCTTCTTGCCACCTTTGGGCCCCAGCAGAGCAGAATGAGCAGCTCCTTTTGTTCTTTCCATGATGCTTTTCCCATGTTCTGCCTGGGGATGAAGCCTGAAGTGAGGTCAGAGGTGGTGGTGGAGGCAAAGCACTGGTGGCAATTCCAGAAGTGCTTCCCCAAGGTCTCTCCCAGCACAGTTGGGGTGAAACTGCCACAGTCTCAGGGGGAAGAAGTAAAACAGTAGCACTTCAACCTCCTGAAAATGGGATTTTTAAGGGATGCCACAAGGCTTCTGATCATCTCTCACAGGGCTTTTGCTGATGCTTTTAACTGGTTTAATTTATTCTCGAGTGCGATGAGGAGCCGGCGAGTGTGTGATGAGCTTTCCAAGCTGCTCAACATGCTTCTCTCTGGTGTAAATAACATTTTTACATATAAGTAAAGAATGAAATAATGTCCACTTTTGTATTTTTGGTCTCCAGATAGGAAAGGGATATTTTATACATTTTTCTCTACCTGTAAGCAGTAGTTTTGTACCAAATTTCCCCCCTCTGGCCCCCTTCCTCCCACCATGTTGTGTTCTTTGTAGGCTGGTTTGTACCCCCCACCTCTCCCCCGGTGTGCTTTATACCGAGTTCATTTCCTACCTTTTTCTATCTTTTACTTCAATTAAAGCTCTGAGGAAAAAAAACAATGTATCTTTCCTGGTTTTTGTTAATAAGACTGAGCTGTGAGAGATATCCATGCGTCAGGAGCTGGGGCTTTGGTTTAGTCACAGCCCTTGCTCACGGAAGGCTGTTTTGTGTAATTCACAAAAATAAATCACTCAGCGGGCTCAGCTGCTCACAATACTGAGGTATTTTAGCCCAGTTTCATGGAGGAAGGAGCCAGAGCTGGAGCTGAAAGGCTTTTACAGCCATTTGTTGAGTGTTGTCACTCTGATTGTGCTGCTCTCTGGAGCTGGAGGTGCTGAGCTGGGAGCAGCGATCGTGTCTCACTAACCTGCTTTGGGCTTTCATTCCTTCCCACCCCTGGGATGATGTTTTCAGCCCCTGCTGCCCCACTCTGGGCTGAAAGAGCCCCTTAACCCCATCCAAGCAACAAAATCAACAAGTCCCTTGTTTTCTTTGGCTCCCAAAAATTTCAGGCAGAAAATGGCCCCTGTCAAAGGCAGCTTGTGCCTGGCTGGTGCTGGTACCCCAAAGGCTCCCCAGCCCTCTGTGGCCACTAAAAATGCATTCAGCATTTATTCCTGCCCTTCTTTCTGGCTTATTAATAGAATAAATCATATTGCCCAGCCTGTCCAGCCATCCCAGTCTGGGGATTTTCAGGTCATATTGACTTTTTCCCTCCTTCCTGTATCCTTATTCCTAGACATGAGCAAGGTTTTTGCCCAATATTTCCAAAAGAGCCAGTGATTGGAGGCTCTGACATTCCTTACAAACACACACGTGGCTTCTGTAAATATCCCCGGTGCTGTCTCCCACCCCAGGGCTCAATGCTCCATTCATCTGCTCCCAGAGCCATGCCTGGAAGTCGGCAATCACCTGCCTTGCTCCATATTCCAACAGGCTTTTGTGGCACAGATGCCTCCAGAAATCCTCAGGGTGGGATTTCAATCCCGGCCTCCAAGTTCTCCCCAGGGAGAAGGTTTGCTGGGGGCTTCTGGCAAGAGCTTGTGGGATGTGAGGAGCTCTGTGGGATGGGATCTGGAAGCTGGTGCTTCCATGGATGCTGCTGCTCATTTCCAGGGTGTTTGGGAAATACGGGATCCACTTCCATGCAAGGGTCAGAAAGCTCCAAGGTTATTGCAGAAACGAGTCAACTTGGTTTGTTCTCCTGTGGGTCACTTGGTCCCTCCTGCCCTGAGGACCCTCCTCCATCCCTCCTGCTGCAGGAATCCTTTTGGATTCCCAAAAGGAGGAATATGAATTGTGTCTACTGAAAATTCACCACTGTCCCTTTTTCCCCACCTTCCCTCTGCATCAGGCTTGGTGGGACGTCCACAGACCCCATGATCTCCCTTGTCCACATGACCCTCATGACATTCCCAGACCCCGCAGACACTGCTGACTTCCACAGCAGGTTCCAGCATTGCTCCAGTTGGCATCCAGTGGCTCCAGTATTGACCCTGACCACGTGGATTCAAACAGGGAGTGATCCCATTGCCGAGAGATGGTTGGAATCAAATTGCTACAATACCTTGAAGGAGAATTTGTGGCTTCTTGTTCAGTAAAAAGGTAATTTCCAGCTCTCAGTGTAGAGCAAGGATTGGCCAGGACCTTCTTTTGGACTATCTCACTGTCAGCTTCCTACCCTAATCCCTGCCTTCCTGGGTGGAGGAGCTTCTCTCCATGGAAGATAGATCCCTGACCCATGGGAGAACCTCCAGCCATGGTGGTGATGGAGGAAATCCAGCTCTCAGATGGCTCTGCTCTCCTTCCTGTTGTGTGTTGCCCCTGGGTTGGCCCACAAGTGAAGCATTCAACCCTGAGCAGCACTTTTGGGATCTGCTCACAGGATCTAGCCTGAAGCTTCTGGACACCAGGAGGGTTCTGTGGAACTAGCTGTTCACTCCTGGAGTGGCTCCATGTCCACATCTATGGTTGAGGGACCAGGGGGAGGCTCTTGGGAGTCTGGGTGCCCAAGTGTGGCCAGTGCTTCTGGTGCATTTGTTCCATCCCTGGGAGACCCTCACTGAGCCACCCCAGCCAGCCCACCACAACCCATCACCCCAAATCTCACCAGCATCATCCCCAACCTCACCAGCAAAACCCAGTCCTCAGCACCAGAGGTGACACTGTGACAAGCGTTGCTTAATCTCTCACCCCCTCTGTGCTGAATCCACCACTATGAAATTTAAAAAGCCACAAAGAACAAGCCATTTGGGACAGAAATGCCCTTTGTGGGCAGCAGCAGGGCCGTGTGTTGCGATTGGCATCCACATTGTTGGGTAAACTTTGTGCAGCCTGGACGCCTCAGCCCCAGCTCTCCCGAGGAATAATTGAGTACCTATAAAGCCAAGTCAGAGGTTTGCAGCCTGTGCAGACACAGATGCCCTTGTGCCATGGAGGGGAGGAGGGGGGGACCAGCCGCATCCCTGGGCCACAGTCATCTGTACCCCAAAAACAGGGATACACACCCCAAAACTTGGGGTAGATGCCCTGTGGGAGTGTGTTGGTCCACAAGCCCCAAAAATGGCTGGGGAGAAGTTTCCATCTGAGCTCTGGGTATTTTGGGGGTTCCCCCCTCCCCATGTGGGGGTTCTCAAGCCTTCAAGGTGGGGGAGGCTCTCCTTTGGGTTCAGTTATGGTCATTTAAGGACATGGAGCAGGCGGTGTTAATGCCTGTGTCCCTCTTGTCCTCCCATCTTGGATTTCATGGGGTGTTCAATTGACTGGGAAGAAGATTTGGGACACACACACCTCCCTTCCCATTCCCAGCAGCCCAGGAGGCTGAACCCTCCCGTGCTGCCCCTGGAGACCCCACAGTTCAGAAATGGGGGATGCGACTCAGTGTCTCCTGTTGCCCCAGAGCTGGCAGTGACTGGGGAGGAGTTGGGAAGGATTTTGCCCCTCCAAAAATTCCACCTCAGGGCAATTTTTGCTCCCCAAAGTGGCCAAGCCAGGGAGCAGGGACTGCACACTCCATGACACTCCTGATCGTAATTTCTCCTAACAACTCCTGCCCAGCCCCCCCAGGGTCCCCCCACACCCCACTAATCCCTCCAGCTCCGAGCCCTCATTAGGCCTCCTGGTCCTGCTGCTTTTTTCCGCTTCCTTAAAAAATAAAAATCAAAAACCCCACCCACTCAACCTCCCCTGCGGCCCCATCCTGCCCTGAGCCTGGTCTCCGTTCAAGCCATGGGACCCTCGACCTGGCCCCCATCAGAAAAGTTGCTTTTAGGTTTGGGTGGGTTTTTTTTATCCCTGATTTATTTAATTTTTTTATTTTTTTTATTTTTTTTTTCCGGCATCCTCCAGGCCGGGGACACAGGGAGGCTTTGTCCTGGCTGGAGGACGCTGCAGGGCAGCTCTTGGGGCCCTGGCTCGCTGCCACCCCAAATAGGTGGCCTTTTTGGTGGGGGGAGGATGGGGAGAACAACCCAGCATCAAAGGATGCTGAATCCCTCAATCCCTCATTCTTCCCCCTTCCTTGTTCCAGCAGGGGGAAAGGGGGTGAGACCCCCTCCTGTGCCTTAAGGTTTGGAGCTGGAGTGGTTTGGGGAGGAGCATCCTGAACCACAGACATTCATCGTCCTTTTATAGGAGGTGTCAGCCCCCAAAATATTTGGAGGAGTCCCCCAAAACTAAGGGTGAAGTGACACCCCACCACCCAGAACAACACTCAGGGAACCCCTGGAGCAAAATCAGCTTTGGGACTGGAAAATCCCTCCCAATACTGGGGTACCAAGAACCCTCCAAACACATTTGGGGCTTGTGGGGTGGTTTCTTCCCACAACCTCCAGAAAAAAAAGAGAGTGTAAAGCTGCCCCTCCCTGGATCTGGGAGCTGTACCCTGACAGAGCTCAGCCCTGCCTGGATTTGGGGTGCCTTTTGGGGTCACTTTCTGATGGGGTGGATCCTTTGGGGTTTGAGATGGACTATGGGGAGGCATCTTGCAGCAGGGATGGGCTTTGGGGTGCTCTGAGCAGCTGGGGGCATTGCCCAGGAGATGGGGGTCAGGGACCCCCATACCAGCAGCAAGTCCCCCCCCGGGGGGGCTCAGACCTGCAGTTTGGGGGGGCTACAGCTGAGGGAGAAGTGGGACCCCCCTGGGCCAGATGTCCAAGGTAACGGGGCTGGATCTGGGGTTTCTATTCCTGGCAATTTATTTCACTTCAGGCAGTGACCGGGAGGTTTTTATAGGTCCTCAAACACCCTCCGGGGATGGATCCTGCCCCCACGGCTGCCAGCACTGCTGAGTTCTGCCTTTGGGCACTCCAAATCCATAAAATTTGGGGTTTTGCTCTTATTCTGCCTTTTTAGGGTGTTTGGTCCAGGAGGCAGGGAGAGGGACGGGCAGGGACAGCAGTGGCAGAGCATCCCCTGTATGGGATGATGGGGCAACCCATGATATGTCCCCCAAAATCACCCCCCTCCTTTCTCTTTGCACCCCAAAAATGGCACATCAAGGCCTTGTCCATTCTTAGACTAATAAAAGCAGCGCATTTTGCACCACCTGCCCCAGATTCCCAGGATTTAGCCCCAAAGCTGACATTTTATGGAACTAGTAAAAGCAGCACTTTTTGCATCACCCGTCCCAAATTTCCAGGGTTTTGCCCCAAAGCTGGGGGTCAGCAGCTGTTCCCATGTTGGGATGGTTTTATCGGACCCACCAACTGCCCTCAATACCTCGACCCTCACCCCGGCCCCACAAACATCACCGACCTCTTTCCAGCCCTCATTAATTAGGGATAATCACCACTCTCATTAGGAGGGGAGTGCTCCTGCCAGTGCTCCCCCCCACCTCGCCCCATCCTGGCACCCGCAGCTTTATTCCCCTCCCAGCCCAGGAAGGATTTGGGGGACTCTTGGGGCTCCAATATTGGGAGTTTTCCAACCCCGGAGCTGCTTTTCCTTTGGGGATTCTCTGATATCTTCTACAAGGGTTGTGGGTTTGTTTGGTTTTTTTTTGGGGGGGGGATGTTGTTACTTCCCCCCCTTTTCTTTTTTGGCCTCCCACAAACATTGGGGGGGGGGGAGGGCTGAATGGCTGCATTTCAGGGCTTTTGGGGCAAAGCTCCCCATTTTCAGGGCTCAGCTCCCCTCAGGCAGAACCCACTGCACCCCCAGCTTGGCATTGCCCCCCCCCACTGCACCCCAAGCTCTTGCCCACGTGTGGGGGATGAGGGTGTGAATCTCCCCCTCCAAAAATACCCAAAATCAGCACCATTGCCCTCCAACCCCCCCTCCAAGGCAGCTCCGGAGGCTCAAAGGGGCCCTTTGTGCGGCTCTACCTTTCCCAAAGAGTCGCCTTTTCATCCCAACGAGGAGAAGGAGGAGGAGGAGGAGGAGGAGGAGGAGGAGGAGGAAGAGGCCGGGTTCGAGGGGCCTGAATGAGGGCGAATTATTTGACATCATCTCACAAAAATGCCGGCATTCCCCCCCTTGGGCCCCTTCCCACCTTGCCGGGGGGTGGGGGGATGCAGGAGCCCCTTGGAGGTGGGGGGACCGTGGACAAAGGGGCTGTGTATGATCGATCCCCCAAAAATGGGAGGGAGGCCTTTTTTTGAGCCTCAAGTGAATCTGGAGCAACTGGGAAAGGAGCTGGAGGTGAATTCCCAGATGGAGAAGGGATTTAGGGGCGCCCTGGGGGGCTGGGGGGGTTTATCAAGCCTAAAGGGGGCTGTCCCCAAAACTAGATTTTTGCAGGGTAAATTCACCCAAAACAGAGTCATTAGAGGATGTTGGGTCCCCCTAAAACCATCTTGGGACTTAAATCCCATTTTGGAGTGGCTGAGCACCACCTCTTTTTTATATCATTAAAATATTATTTCAATATCAGTTTTTGTTCTATATTAAAAATATAAAATTATATAAACTATAGGCAAACATATAAATTATAAATAAAAAATATAAAATGAAATCATTACAAGTGAGTAGAGAAAAATAAAAACGTCCCTTTTTTCTGGCCATGCAACCAGAGGGGACAAAGCTCCTTTCTGCTCCCCATTCCCAGACTGGCCAGGGGAAATATGTGGGGGGAGATCTGAGGTTAATGGGAGGTACCAGCATCAAAGAATGGCGTTTTTTTCCCTTTACTGAAAAACACTCTTTTGAAAGACAAAATAAGGGGGGGGGGGGGGGGTCAACCCTGCCTACCCATAAAGCAAACAGCTGGAGGGTCCGGAAGTCCCTCTGGTTTGTGGCTATTTTTATAGAAATGAGGGTATTTTTGGAGAGCTCAAAAAATAGGGAGAAATGGGGCTGGAGTGGGGCAAAATGGGGCCAGGTGTCTGAATTTCAGGAGTAGTCTCGAGCCCCAGGTGGGGTGGTTTGGGGTGAAAGTCCCCATGTGGGGTGAGGTTCAACGTGGGAAAAATTTGGTGCCAAATCCCAGTGATTTGGCCCCAAATCCAAGTGGTTCCAGTGGAATGGGAATGGATGATGAGCCTGGGTAGTGGCATCATGGTGGGAACGTGGCTGGTGGCCCTAAGACAGGGTGGTGGCACCAGGCTGGGAAGAACGTCCTGGCTGGTGCCATCAGGGTGGTGACAAGACCCCTGGCACCCACCATCGGATGGGGACATCCACCCTGGGTGGCACCAGGATGGGGACAGACCCCCGGGTGTGGGGACATCCCTTTGGTTTCCACTGCCATGGGGGCAGAGACATCCCCACCTGTGGCATCCTGAGCCCGGCAGTGCCAGTGCCAGTGCCAGTGCCAGTGCGGAGGATGGTGGCGAGGATGGGGACACTGAGGGTGACTGGCGGTGGCGGCAGAGTTAAGACCGGGAGCCCTCATTCCTTCCACTCCCGACACGCGAATTCCTGAGCTGACTTGGATGTTTCCCTGAGATTCCCTGATCGTCTTTCCAGAGCCCGGAACAGGGGAAAACTGGGAAAGCGCCCGGGGACAGGACTGGGAAGAGAAGGGACACAAAGCAAAACGGGAGGGAGGGACAGTTCGGAGGTGCAGAAGGGGTTGGGGGCGGGGGGTGTCGGGGTTGCCTGATGAGGTTTGGGTTAAAATAATTCCAGTTTGGGGCCACCTGCTCCTGCCAGGCAGCGCCTCAGCACCCTCAGTGCCGGCAGATCTCGTGGGTGACGGTGATGGTGGGAAATATATGGAGCCCCCGGCCCCTTTGGACACATTTTGGGGGGTCTCTTAAAGAGACCCTGAGGAATGGGAATGTGCCCCACTACCACTACCCCTGCCCCTCACACAGAGTTGGGATGCAGGGGATGCTCCATTTATCACCTTCTGCCTGGCTTTGTCGCACCCTGGGAAGCTGCTGGTGACAGCAGTGACAGCAGTCGCCCCCCAAAAAAGTGAGGAGGGGGCCAGAGAGTGCAGCCATGGCAGCGTTATTTACTCCCAACCTCATTTTCCATCAGAGAGTGGCTGCTAGAGCCAGGTCCTGGCCCCAAGCCCGCCGTGATCCGAGCCAGAACCCGCCACGCTGAGGGACAAGCCCAGGCTCCTCCACCTGCCCAGGGGTGGGACCCCAAACCCCCAGCCCCCTCCCCAGGATGCAGCAGGGAAGGGGCTTTGCTCCCTTTTAGCTGGGGAAACTGAGGCACGGGGGGTGTCATGGGGCAGCAAATAACGGGGGGTGGGAGAGGCCACCCATCACCTGCAGAGCACTTTGGGGGTGCGGAGGTGGAAGGGGGGGTACAAAGCGGGCTAGGGGAGGTCCGTGGGGGCTCAGCTGGAGTGACAACCCTGCCAGTTGGTTCTGACCAACGTGTGTGTGCTGCTGTCCCAGGGCAGCGTCAGGAACACACAGGCTTTGTCCACAGCAGCCTCCTGGAAGGTTGGGGTGATTCGGGAGGGCTGGCAAGGATCTGGGGGGGCTCGGGGGAGCTGGGGAGGATGGGGGTAGGGGGTTGGACTGGAGCAGAGATGCCCCGGGGCTGCAGAGTGAGGGGCTCAGTGATGGCTGTGTGCCGACCATCCAGCCTTGCCCAAGTTTATCCTGCCCTGTACCAATCCGTGCCTCCATCCATGGACCCCTCCCTGCCTCCTTTTCTCCCTCCTTTCCTCCCTCCATCCAACCCTCCAGCCCTCCCTCTGTCCATCCCTCCCTCCCTCCGGCCATCACTGCCCACCGCCATCCCTCCCCATCCCACCCCTCCTCAAACAGGACACCAGGGGCAGTCCCCTGTGCCCGTCCCGTGCCCACCTCCAGCCCCGGGGCAGGATGGAGTGTGTGTCCCCCTCAAGCACTGAGCCCCCCATTTGTGAACCCCAACATCAAAGTTACCCCTAAAGTCCCCCCCCCATTTACTTTCACGGGGTATTTGTGAGCGGAGGGTGGAAGGAAGGTTGGTGGAGACCCCCTTGGTGGGAACCCCTTCCATCTGCCAGGTGGGGGGGCGCGGAAAAGAGGGTGAGGCTGGGCAGCCTGGAGCTTCTGGGGGCCCCCCAAAACACCCTCAAAACCTCCCTTGCACCTCCTGTTTTTGGGGAAGGGGTGATCCTGGGCTCAGTTGTAGGCAGAGGAATGATGGGGAGGGGCTGCACGGGGTTGGGAGAGGGGGATTATCCTGTGTCCCCCCTTGTGCCCCCTCTTTGTGCTGTGATCAAACAGAAATGGGGAGGCCAAAAGGACTAGGGGGACAGGCTGGGCTGCAGCAGGGACTGAGGGGCCCAGGATGGGGAGGGGGATTTGGGACAAGGACTAGGGGAGCGGAAGACGCTCCCGGGGGGCTTGGCACTCCTGTCTGCTTGTGGGATGGAGGGGACTCAGCCTCTCCAGGACCCCCAGGGATGCTGGGGTCACACCGTGGATACGAGGGGTGTCTCGGCTACCCGTGGCCCTCGGGATGAGATGGAGGGGAGCATCTCACCCTTCCCGGGACCCCCGAGACGAAATAGGTGATTCTCATCCCCCAGACCCCCTCGGATGCCACGGAATGCGGGGGGATCCCAGCCCTCAGGACCCCCGAGATGCGATGCGATGGGAAGGGAGTGTCTCATCCCCCTTTCCCCCCAACTTTCGCATCCCCTCTCGCAGCCGCACCGGGGGCTGGATCCGTCCCGGGAGGCTTCGGGCGGGGGGGCTGCAGGGAGAGCCCCGTCTCTCCGCCCGCCCTGGCCCCGGTGCTGCCCGGAGGAGGGTCGGGGGGGCTGTCCCGGCTCGGGTTACACGGCACGGGGGGCCGCGCCGGGACATATACGCGGCTGCGGGGCGGTGCGGGCACTGCTGGCCCCACGCACGGTGAGGGGCGCAGCCGCCTCGCCATGCCCGACCACCGCCCGCTCCGCCTCGCCTTCCTCCTCCTCATCCTCCTCCTCGCCGCCGCCGCCGCGCAGGACCGAGACCTCCGTGAGTGCCGAGCCGCGACCCCCCGACGGGACCCCCGGGATGGGAGGGCTCGGGGGAAAAGAGGGGAGCGCGGGTGATGGGGCGGGAGGTGGATGGGGAAGGATGGAGAGTGAGTGGGGACAAGGGGGACAGCGTGGCACGGAGGGGAAAGTTTCGGGGGAGTGGGGGGGGGCACAGCCTGGGATGGCGGGGACGTTGAGGGGCAGCTCAAGGAGAGTGGGAGACACTGGGGAACAATGGGGGATGGAGGGGTGAAGTGTCAGAATGGTGGGGGGGCACAGTCTGGGACGGAGGGACACTGGAGGACAGCGCGAGAGTGGGGGGACAGCGAGAAGACACCATGGGACGGTGTGGGACACTGGGAGATGATGTGGGATAGAGGGGGGGACAGCGTGGGATGGACGGGGAGGGCGTGGGATGGAGGAGGAAAGTCTCAGGGTAGGGAGGAGGGCACAGCCTGGCATGTGGGGACACTGGGGATCAGCTCAAGGAGAGCGGGGGACACGGTGGGGACACCGGAATAGAGGGGGAAGGTGCGGGACAGAGAGGGAAAGTTTCAGAGTAGTGGTGGGACGGCACAAGGAGAGTGGGGAACACTGTGATGACACCGGGGGACAGCGTGGGGTGGACAGAGAAAGTTTCAGGGAAGTGGAGAGACAGGTGGGGGACGGGAGGGACACTGTGAGCAGTGTGGGACACGGGGGGACAGCACAAGAAGAGTCAGGGACACTGTGGGACACTGGGAGACAAAGTGGAACAGGGAGGGACAGTGTGGGGACACGCGGGACAGCCTGGGGGACAGTGGAGGGACAGGGGGAGACAATGTGGGGACGCTGGAGAACAGTACAAGGAGTGTGGGGGGCACCGTGAGAACACTGGGGGACAGTGTGGTGTAGGGGTGTGTAGGATGGATGGGAAGAGTTTAAGGACAGTGGGGAGGACAGCTGGGAATGGACAGGGACAGCATCGGACATGAAGGGGACAGCCTGGGACAGAGGGGACAGCCTGGGATCGGTGGGGGCACACAGTATAAGGACAGTGGGGCACAGAGGGGGCCAGGGGGGAAGAACTTGGAGACAGCAAGTTACAGAGTGGAGACAGCCTGGGTGTAGGAGATAAGCTGGGGCAGAGAGCATGGCAGGGAGCCTGGGGGACAGCATGGGACAGCCTGGGGACATGGGGGACAGCCTCAGGCCAGGGGGGTCCAGCCCAGGGCCATGGGGTTTGTTTGAGGTCACAGGGTGCAGGTGGGGACAGGGTGCCCACACTGAGGCTCAGCTCTGGGGGACATCCTGGGAGTGTTGGGGCACATCCCCAGAGACTCTGAGGACTGGCCTGGGGACACTGAGAACACCAGGGAACATCTCAGGGACCCTGGGGACACGAAGGCAACTCCTGAGGATCCTAAGGCACATCCCAGGCACCCTGGTACACACTCCGGGGACCCTGGGGACACCTTTTGAGGACACCTGAGCACATCCCAACGTCCCTGGGGACACCCTGGGGCACCTCCTGAGGTCCCAGGGGTGCAGTGTGGGGGAGCAAGGGGCACCTCCTGGCCACTCTGGGGTCCCTCCTGTCTATGCTGGGACACAGCCCAGAGACCCTGGGATGCAGCCTGGGGACACTGAGGCACCTCTAGGGACACTCGGATAACTCTGGGGGAGCCAGGGGTTCAGCCTGGGGACAGTGTCCCCTCTTCCCCCAAGACCCTTCGAACACTGGAGACCCTGGAGGGATGGGCACATTGTTCGTGTCCCACCAGAGGTGCAGGGACTGCAGGGACACACTGGCACCCCCAAAACAGGGGAAGCAGGCAAGGATGGGGATGGTGGGAAGACAGGACCCCTGCTTCAGACCGGACCCCCTTGCTGCTTCCAACCCCCTTGGAGGGGGTCTCATTCCTCCTGCTCCCCCCGAGCTTGGGTGGTGCAGGGTGGGTGTCATCCCCTAACGAATGGGATGGCAGTGCCACCACCTCCACCACGGTGACCGCAGCTCCCTGCTGTCCCCTCCCTCCCGCTGCCATCCCCACCCGGGTGCTGCCCCCTCGCCCTTCTCCCTGCAGCCGAGGCAGGCAGCTGCCTGCAGGACGGGCAGACCTATAGTGACAAGGACGTCTGGAAGCCGGAGCCGTGCCGGATCTGCGTGTGTGACACGGGGACCGTCCTCTGCGACGAGATCATCTGCGAGGAGCTGCGGGACTGCCCCAGCCCTGAAATCCCCTTCGGAGAGTGCTGCCCCATATGTCCCACTGACCAACCCAGCGGTTGTAATTTATTTATTCCCTCCTTGTCATTAATAAATAAATTACCCCGGCCATGGATGGGCCTGGGAGGGGAACATCCATGGGGAAGCCCAGGGAAAAGGCAACTTGATCTCCCCCTACCCAAGAGGGTAAAAAAAAAGTCATGCCACAGTGGAAAAATTCTTGGGTTTTTTCATCCCAAATTGTAGCTGGTTTCAAAGCCTAGAGGGTTTTGGGGCGTTTTTGGGAAAGGGGATAGGTGTGGGGTGCAGGGGGTGATGCTGGGGGGGAAATCACCATGGACCACCCTGGACATCCTGGCAGAAGGGAATTTCAAATGGTGTTCCCATCCCCAAAACTCTGATAATCCCCCCAAAATGACAGAAAACCTCCCTCACTCCCTTGAAGGAGCCACGACCCCAATTCCCCCAAACCTCCCAAAACCAAAAGTTGCCTTTTTTTTAACCCTTCCCTGCCCCAGCCAGAGGGGTGTGAAGGGTTGACACCCAGCCAGCTGCCCTTCCAAAGGCTCTCAGCCCCCCTCCCGCATGCTGAACCCGCTTCACCCCAACACGTGCCCTGCCACTGCTTCGGGGGAGCCCCCACACTCCTGTGCCCCCCGGTTTGGCCCCACAGCCCCTCCAGGAGCATCAGCACCCCCGGGATGGAGGCATCTAATGTCACCCCCTCATACCATCTCCCCTCTAACTTCTCTTTCTTTCTTTGTCTTCCCAACAGGGCAGCCTGGCCCCAAGGTGAGGAAATTCCGGGGGGGTTGCCCCAAAATGGGGGGGAAGGCTCAAAGCAGAGCCTCCAGGTGTCTGTATGGGGTGAGCCCCTCTGGGGTTGTCACCTCCCAAAGGGGGTTTTCACCTCCTGGGAGAGGGGGAATTGTTACCCCTTGGGGGTAACCTGTGAGGGGAGAGGAAAGTTTTCTTGGGGGTCTGGGGTGCCCCTCTTGGCTCACCTCGTGCCTTGCCTTGCAGGGGCAGAAGGGCGAACCCGGTGACATTAAAGATGTAAGTGTTGGGAGCACCCCCAAAACAGGGGGGTCCCTGCCAATGTGTGGTGGGCCTGAAGTGGCTCTCATGTCTCACCCCACCCTTGTGTCCCCTCTTTCCACAGGTCGTAGGACCCCGAGGGCCTCCGGGACCGCAGGTGGGAGCGTTTCCCCGGGCGGGTGCATTGCTGGAATATTTGTGGGAGGGGGGCTGGGGGACTGGGGGATGGGGTGTGTGGGGCACAGCTGACCACCCTTTTCCCCCTGCAGGGCCCGGCAGGTGAGCAGGGACAACGAGGGGACCGTGGTGAGAAGGGGGAGAAGGTGCGAGTGTACCCCCAGCCCCAGCAGCCCCCCAGGCACTGGCGGAGGCTGCAGAGAACTCTCACACTCACTGCATGGATGACATCTCCTCCTTTTTATCCCCCAGGGCCCTCCCGGCCCCCGGGGCAGGGATGGAGAGCCTGGCACCCCTGGAAATCCTGGCCCCCCTGGCCCGCCGGGACCCCCGGGCCCCCCTGGGCTTGGTGGGGTGAGTATTGGGGTGGGGGCTTGAGGTGGAACAAGGGGATTTCAGGGTACCCAGCGTGCTGAGCCCCCTGCTCTTGCAGAACTTTGCGGCTCAGATGGCGGGTGGCTTCGATGAGAAGGCTGGAGGAGCTCAGATGGGCGTCATGCAGGGACCAATGGTAAGGACCCACCTGGCTCCAGGGGACCCCCCAAACCCACCACACACCCCCTCATGCACAGGGAGGCAGCTCTTGTTTGGGACCTGCAGGATCCTGCACCACTGATGGTCAGGGCCATCTCAAATTTGGGGGACCTCCCTGCTTTGGCAGGTGATGGGAGGGTGACTCCCCACTTGACACTGTTGTCTCTCCTCCCTCAGGGCCCCATGGGACCCCGTGGTCCCCCTGGACCCTCTGGCTCTCCCGTAAGTAACCCCCTCCCCACCAGGTTCTGGGGTCTCTGGGTGGGCACTCTGCCCCTACCCACTGATGCCACCTTCTCTTCCAGGGTCCCCAAGGATTTCAAGGCAACCCCGGTGAGCCAGGAGAGCCCGGTGCTGCTGTGAGTGCCCCTGTCCCACCCAGCTCAGGGACCTGACACCCCCCCACCTCCCACTTACCCACTGCCTCTCTGTCCCCTTTAGGGTCCGATGGGTCCCCGGGGACCACCGGGACCTCCTGGAAAACCCGGTGATGACGTGAGTCCTTTGCTGCTCTGGCAAACTCTGGCTGAGAACAGGCAACTTGTTGCAACAGTGGCCAAAAAGGTGGTATTTTCCCGCCCCCACCTCCCTCAAATCTCATTTTCCTGCAGGGTGAAACTGGCAAACCTGGCAAATCTGGCGAGCGTGGCCCTCCCGGCCCCCAGGTAAGTCTGAATCTGGCCCACCTGGGACAGAGACCCCCCGTGTGTCCCCCACTTTGCCCTCAACTCACTTCCTCTCCACCTGCTCACAGGGTGCTCGTGGCTTCCCTGGGACCCCCGGTCTCCCTGGAGTGAAAGGCCACCGGGTAAGTGACTGTGGAACCCTTTGGGCCCCCAGCGCCCCCTTCAGTCAGAGGCACAGAGGGTGACCCCCCATTTCTGTGTCCCCAGGGATACCCCGGCTTGGATGGCGCTAAAGGAGAGGCAGGAGCTCCTGGAGCCAAGGTGAGTGTGGGGTGACCACCCCTGTGGTATCAGGGCTGGCCAGGTGACCGTCCCTTGTGGCATTGGGGCTGATGGAGTGACCATCCCCATGGCATTGGGGCTGATGGAGTGACCAACCCCATGGCATTGGGGCTGATGAAGGGACCGTCCCCAGGGCCTCAGAGATGATGAAATGACCATCCCCATGACCTCAGAGATGATGGAGTGACCATCCCTGTGGCCTTGGGGCTGCTGCAGTGCCACCCCCAGGGCTCACCCTGTCTGTCTCTCCCCACAGGGCGAATCTGGCTCCCCTGGTGAGAATGGCTCCCCTGGCCCCATGGTGAGTCTTTGGGCTGGTAAAGGGGGAAACTGAGGCATGGGGGAGGATGGGAATGGGGGCGGGGGGGAACCCCAAGCCTGACCCAGCACTGTGTCCCCCCAGGGTCCCCGTGGGCTGCCTGGAGAGAGAGGACGCCCAGGTCCCTCTGGTGCTGTGGTAAGTGTGACACTGCCTGTGCCCTCCGTGGCACTGGTCCCTGCCCCACTGTGATGCCCCCCGTGACTCACACCACCATCTCCCTCTAGGGTGCTCGTGGCAATGATGGTCTCCCTGGTCCTGCTGGACCCCCCGTAAGTCAAGGGCTGCTCAGCCCCTTCTTGGACCCTGTGCCACCCCATGGGGGACAGTGGGGTCCCCCAAACAGACGGGGCCCCCCAAAGCGTGGGCAGACCCTCACACTCCTGTTGTTCTCAGGGACCTGTCGGCCCAGCTGGAGCCCCCGGTTTTCCTGGCGCCCCTGGCTCAAAGGTAACAGGGAAGAGGCTGATCCCAGGGAGGGGAAGTCAAGGCACAGCACACAACCCCTCACCCCTTCTTTCTTCCCCCCAGGGTGAAGCTGGTCCCACCGGTGCCCGAGGTCCCGAGGGTGCCCAGGGACCCCGCGGTGAATCCGGCACCCCTGGCTCCCCTGGCCCTGCAGGCGCCCCCGTAAGTGCTGTGTCCCCTCCCTTGTGCCTCGTGCCCACGTTGCTCCCTGACCTGGGAGCTGCAGGGATGATGGTGATCCTGCAAGCAAAGGGAAGGGAATGTGGCGAAACTGAGGCACGAGGAGCAGGGCCGGGCTCAGCGGTGTCTTCTTTTAGGGTAATCCAGGGACCGATGGCATTCCCGGAGCAAAGGGCTCAGCGGTGAGTATGGTTGGGGACAGGGATGGGGTGTCCAGAGCCCCTGGGAGGGGTCCATGGAGAGGAGCAGCTGCTGAGGCTTTGGGGATTTGGGACTGGGCTTTGGAGACATGTGGGATTTGGGGTGGTGGGGCACAGGGGTGCTGGGGTTTGCTGGGGGGTAGGAGGATGTGGGATGCTGAGGGATATTGGGGATGCTGGCAGATACTGGGGGATATTGGGTGCTGGGGGACACTGGGGGGATGCTGGGGGACACTGCGGGGGTGCTGGGGGACACTGGGGGACACAAGAATGGTGGGGGGATGCTGGGTAACTGGGGACTGCAGGGACAGTGTAGGATATGAGGTGCTGGGGGACAGGAGGATGCTGGCAGAGGCAGGGACATTGTGGACACTGGGGACACTGGGGAGGTGGGCAGACAGAGGGGACAGGGGGAGGGAGGATGGGGAGGACATGGGCACACTGGGGGACACGGCTGTGCCCCCTGACAGTGCCCGGTACCCTCAGGGTGCTCCGGGCATCGCCGGCGCTCCAGGTTTCCCCGGACCCCGCGGCCCACCTGGACCCCAGGGAGCCACTGGCCCGCTGGGCCCCAAGGGACAGACGGTAAGAGACCCCTGAGAGCCCCTCGGAGGGGACCACAGCCCTGGCCTCGCCCCTGCCCCCACAGCCTGCCTTCTTCAGGTCTTGCCCTGCCCCTTCTGTCACAGCCCTCACCCCTCTTTCCACCCTCCCCTCCTGGTGTGTCCCCTCCCCAGTCACCCTCGGGTCACTCTGGGGTCACTCCACACCTGACCCCCAAAGGGGGTCACTCCACGCCTGACCCCTGGATGGGATGGGGTAGGGAAAGGGGTGGGATGGGAGGGGGATGGAAACAGGTAAGAGGGTTGAGATGGAGATGGAGGTGAGGAGAGGGAAGGGAACAAGTATGACAGTGGTGACAGGCATCAGGAAGAAAATAGAGTCGAGGCTGGGGACAGAAATGGGGACAGGAAGGGGATTGGGACAGGCATTCAGAGGAAGAGGGGGACAGGGATGGGGGGACAAAGATGTGGATGGGTTTAGGGACAAGGATGGGAACAGGAATGGGGGGTGGGAATGAAGAAGGGGACAGGAGAGGGGATGGGGTAGGGACAGGGATGGGAAGATGGATGGGATCAGGGTGCAATGGGAGTGAAGGTGAGGATAAGGCTGAGTTGGGGACAGAGTGGGGATGGGGACAAACAGGAAGGTGGTCACAGGGAGGGGGTGAGGGTCTGGAGAACAGCCCAGGGATGGGGACAGCCGCAGGGACACTGACGCCTTGTCCTTCTCCACCCTTTCTGCACAGGGAGAACCCGGCATCGCAGGCTTCAAAGGCGAACAGGGACCCAAGGGGGAGACGGTGAGTGGGAGGGGGGGCCGCATCTGGGACCCCCATCCCAGCTGGGGGGTCCATCCCATGTTGGACCGCAGTGTCTCCTCGGCGTCTAATGAACTTCTCCCCCTAATGAGGCCCTTCGAGGGGCAGCGTCCCCCTCCTGCAAGGGGGACAATAGCTGCTGTGTTCATGCCCCATCCCCCCCCGTGGGGACATTCTCCCCTCGCTTCATTAACCACCCTCAATGCCGGCCAGGCTGGGGCCCCACCACGGCCGCGCCGAGCCCCGGCGCCAGCAGGACACATGGCACAGCGAGGGGCTCCTGCCCAGCACCCCCGGGGGCTGGGGTCGATTGCTGGGAGAAGAGGGCTCCTTGTGACCCCTTTTCCTCCTCTTCCTTCCTCAGGGACCTGCAGGACCTCAAGGTGCCCCCGGACCAGCTGGTGAGGAAGGCAAGAGAGGAGCCCGCGGTGAACCTGGTGCTGCCGGTCCCTTGGGACCCCCTGGAGAAAGAGTGCGTTGCCCCCTGCACATCCCCCCCAGCGAGGTGCTGCCCCCCTAAACCTGCCCCTCACACCCTGACTTCACTCCTCCTCTTCCTCCACAGGGTGCTCCTGGCAATCGTGGCTTCCCCGGGCAGGACGGGCTGGCTGGACCCAAGGTGGGATATTGTGGTCATGGGTGGGAAGGGGGGGTGACCAGGGGAAGCACCCAGGGAAGTGACCACTCCCTGAAGCCCCAAACTCACCCCCTTCTTCCACCCCACACAGGGTGCTCCGGGTGAGCGTGGCCCTGCTGGCCTCGCGGGTCCCAAGGGAGCCACCGGTGACCCCGGACGCCCTGGAGAGCCCGGACTGCCTGGAGCCAGGGTGAGAGCTGGGGGTCCCACCCTGCACTCCCACAGGGGCAGAGGGGGTAGGGGGCTTCCCACTGCACTGGGAGGCAGGGGGTCAGCTGGGGCAGGACCACGTGGGGACATTGGTGGGACCTGCTGGGTCAGCAAAGAGGCTCTTTGGGGTCAATAAGGTGCTTCTGGGCTTGATAAGGTGCTTTTGGGGTTGTCTGAGATGCTTCTGGGGTGAGTGGAATGCTTTTGGACTTAGCTCTTTGGCATTAAGATGTTTTCTGGGATTGGGTCAGTTGCTCTTTGGTGCTAATTAAGAAATTCTTTGGGGTTAGTTAAGATGCTCTTTGCTAATTAAAGACACCTCCTGGGGTTATCATGGTGCATTTGGGGTTGGTCAAGATGTATTTGGGGTGTGCAAAGATGCTCCTTGGGGTTGATGCTTTTTGGGGTGAGTAAAGATGCTCTCTGGGGTTATCCCCCATGGTCACGAGGGTTGGGCAGACCCTTGTGCCCCCCATTGTGGGAGGTCCCATCACTTCTGTTCTCTGCAGGGTCTCACTGGCCGCCCAGGTGATGCTGGTCCTCAAGGCAAAGTTGGCCCCACCGTAAGTGAAGCTGCACGGGGGGTGGGCACAGACTGAGGGCTGGGCTCTGGCATGGTTCCCCCTGACATCCCCTCCCCACAGGGTGCTCCTGGTGAGGATGGGCGCCCCGGCCCCCCTGGCCCACAGGGTGCTCGTGGCCAGCCTGGCGTGATGGGTTTCCCTGGTCCCAAAGGTGCAAATGTGAGTATTGACCTATTTCTACCCCAAACAGGGCTGCAGGGTGCAGAGCCCATCACTGTCACCTCTGTCCTCTCTCTAGGGTGAGCCTGGAAAAGCTGGTGAGAAGGGACTCCCTGGTGCCCCAGGGCTGCGGGTGAGTTGCTTTCCCTCCCTCTCCAACCTCCAACCCCAAAAGTCACATCTTGGTGTTACTCCAACATTGCAGCCCCCTGAGGCCTCTGTGGTGTCTGAGGGGGAAACTGATCCAGTAGCTTTGTGCTTGGAGCTCAGGGTAGTTTTCTCTCCTCTATAGGGGCTTCCTGGCAAAGATGGTGAGACAGGAGCTGCTGGCCCCCCAGGACCTGCTGTGAGTGTCCCAGCCTTGTTGACACATGAAATGGGGGGAGATCAGGGATTGAACCCCCCAGATCTGGGCAACAGGCCACCCCAAGTCTGCTGGAGGTGGAACCTCTGCAGTCCCTGGCCCTTGTGGTGCTGGTGAATTTTGGGACCCCCCCATGATTTTAGCTCTGCTAAAAATCTTGGGGTGGGTGAAGCTCAAACTCCAAAAGGCTTTGGGGTCCTTCACCACTGTCCTTCCCGCAGGGTCCTGCAGGTGAGAGGGGAGAGCAAGGAGCCCCCGGTCCCTCCGGCTTCCAGGTGAGCACGTGGGAGGGAAGGTCTGGGGGTCTGTGGTTGGGGTGATGCTCATGGGTGACCCCAAGTGCCTGTCCCTAGTGGTCTCACTGCCACTGTGCTCACAACACTGTTCTCCCCTCACAGGGGCTGCCCGGGACACCAGGTCCCCCTGGAGAGAGTGGCAAACCTGGAGATCAGGCGAGAACCCCTTTTGTCTCCTCTGAGGATGAAAAGGCTTGGGGGGTCAGGGCCCCCAGCACTCCTCAATCCTGACACTCAACTCTTTTTCCCCCCCTGCCTCAGGGTGTTCCTGGAGAAGCCGGAGCCCCCGGTCTTGTTGGTCCCAGAGTAAGTATCACCTGCTCTCCCAGCTGGGGGGACTGGATGCCTCACTCCATCCCATGGGGAGCTCTGGGGGACTGGAGAGGAAGAGCCTGGCTGCCCCCATCCAGGGCCATCAGCTCCCCCAGTCCTGGAGGCTTAGCCTCCACTGCGGCCTGTCCCCTCTCATCCCAGTACACCCCAGTCCCTCCAGGGCAGTGTGGGATGATGCCCTGCCCGCCCTCCCTGGGGGCAGAACATTTGTGACCTTCACCATGGCCCCGTGGCCTCTCCCTAACACTGTTCCATCCCCTTCCAGGGTGAACGTGGCTTCCCTGGAGAACGTGGCTCTCCTGGTGCACAAGGACTGCAGGGTCCCCGTGGGCTCCCTGGCACACCTGGCACTGACGGACCCAAGGTGGGTGACCAGAGGGGACAGCACTGGTGTCACAGAGCTGTGATGCTGGGGGTCAGTTCAGGGGAAAGTGGCCCCCCAATAACTGCACCTTTGGTCTGCTTTAGGGTGCAACTGGCCCAGCTGGCCCCAATGGTGCCCAGGGTCCTCCTGGGCTGCAGGGAATGCCTGGGGAGAGAGGAGCAGCTGGAATCGCTGGTCCCAAGGGAGACAGGGTGAGTGACGGGTGCTGGAGGTGTCATGAGTGGTGTCAGGTCTCAGCTCAGCTCATGCTGCCCCTGTCTCGTCCTGCAGGGAGACGTCGGAGAGAAGGGCCCTGAGGGAGCCCCTGGCAAGGACGGCGCACGTGTAAGTGGGACTGGGATGTGGTGGAAGTGGGATGGCTGGTGAGGGCTGCTCGTGGTGGCCTCATCTTCTTCTCTCTCCCCTCCATAGGGTCTGACAGGTCCCATTGGCCCCCCTGGCCCCGCTGGCCCCAATGGCGAGAAGGTGAGAGCTCAAGCAGCCCCTCAGCAGCTCCCAACCATGGGAGATCCTGCCCAGACACCAACAACTCTCCATCCTTTCTTTCCCAGGGTGAATCTGGCCCTCCTGGCCCATCTGGTGCTGCTGGTGCCCGTGGTGCCCCTGTAAGTGCCACCCTGTCACAGCCCCCCAGGTGCTGGTGGTGCCACTGCTGCCTTTCTCCCTCCATCCCCCTCACTTCCCTCCCATCTCTCCCCACAGGGTGAGCGTGGAGAGCCCGGTGCCCCTGGTCCTGCTGGGTTTGCTGGACCTCCGGTGAGTATTTGGCCCCAGTGCTCCTGCCTTGGGTCCAGCATCAGCTCCATCCTCTTGATGGATGATGGATGATCCATCCCACAGGGAGCTGATGGGCAACCCGGTGCCAAAGGCGAGCAGGGAGAGCCCGGGCAGAAGGGTGACGCTGGCTCTCCTGGTCCCCAAGGTCCCTCTGGGGCTCCGGGCCCACAGGTGGGTACAGCCAGAGCCTCCAAAATTGGAGGTGAACTCTGCAGGGGTCCCTTTCCCCGGGAAATTGGGAGATTTGCAATTTGGGGAACTGCCTGATAGGCAGTGCTTCCCCCCTCCACCACCCCATGTTTCTAACTCATTTTCCTCCTCTTCCCAGGGTCCAACTGGTGTAACTGGTCCCAAAGGAGCCCGAGGTGCTCAGGGTCCCCCTGTGAGTACTGGTGGGGGAAGGCTGCAGGGGTGGCAACTGGGAGGGGCGTGGGGCAGCATCTGAGCCACCTTTCTCCTCCTTCCCCAGGGAGCCACTGGATTTCCCGGAGCTGCCGGACGTGTTGGACCCCCCGGCCCTAATGTGAGTTGGGACCATCCAGGATCACTCAGGGGCAACATGGATCACTTGGGAGCAGCCAGGATCACTCAGGGGCAACAGGGCTCACTCAGGGGCAACAGGGATCATTTGGGGAAGCCTGGATGACTCAGAGAAGCCAGGATCACTCCAGGACAGCCAGCATCACTTTGAGAAAAAGCTGGGATCACTCAGGACAGTCAAGATCACTGTGGGCAGCTGGGATTGCTCACCTCCAGGTTTTGGGGCTGGGGAGATGCTGCCCCCTCCCACCAGGGGCTGAGCAGTGGAGGTCCCCAAGCCAAACAGCCCCTGGGTGACACCACGCAGCTCATCTGCCCTAAAAAGGGGCTTTTCCGGGGCTCTCTGAGCACAGGACCCAAGCCAGGATGTGGATAATGAAGGTGGAAAAGCTGCCTCTGTATTAACCCCATCTTCTCCCCACCAGGGTAACCCAGGCCCCCCTGGACCCCCGGGCTCTGCTGGCAAAGATGGTCCCAAGGGTGCTCGAGGTGATGCCGGACCCCCTGGCCGTGCGGGTGACCCCGGTCTCCAGGGCCCTGCTGGACCCCCTGGCGAGAAAGGCGAACCCGGCGAGGATGGCCCTGCGGTACATTTTGGGGGGGCAGCTCCCTTCATGTTCCTTGGGTGTTCTGCCACCACCCCACCAGCCCTGAACCCCCTGCTCTGCCTCCCTACAGGGTCCTGACGGTCCCCCGGGTCCCCAAGGCTTGGCAGGACAGCGTGGCATTGTCGGCCTTCCTGGGCAGCGTGGTGAGAGGGGCTTTCCCGGTCTGCCAGGGCCATCGGTGAGTCATCACCCCCCCACGTCCCCCCCTGGCTCAGCCCCTTCCATTCCCTTTGTCATCCCTGGGCTCAGCCTCTTCTATCCCGTGTAATCCCCCAGGTTCAGCCTCTTCCACCCCATGCCCAAAGGCATCATCCATCCCCCCGCCTTGGCTGCTGGAGCTGCTTATTTGGGCATATTTGGCCTCAAAATAGGCAATTTCCAAGGCAAGGGCTGCGCTGGAATCTCCCACTCACCGGTGTTGTCTTTTATTCCCTGTTCCCTTAGGGCGAACCTGGCAAACAAGGAGCACCCGGCTCTGCGGGTGACCGAGGACCCCCCGGTCCTGTGGGTCCCCCTGGTCTCACAGGTCCTGCTGGAGAACCTGGACGTGAGGTAGGCAGCACCCATGGGTGGGGAGGGGGCAAACGGGACAGATCCCTCCAAGTGTAACCCCAACAGCAGTGCTGGACATCTCATGGCCGGAGGGCTCCACACCACAGATCTGCTCCTGGCTATCACTGGCACGATTTTGCTGTTGGTTTCTGGCCTTGAAAGGGGAGTTTTCACACCTCCTCCATACCAAGTCAAGACATAATTCCTCCTCTTCTCCCAGGGTAGTCCTGGCTCCGATGGGCCCCCGGGCAGAGACGGCGCAGCTGGTGTGAAGGTGAGTTTGCCATGAATTTCCCCCCTGTCCTCCTTATCCCAGTGCCCACCAGTCCAGATGAAAATACCGTGGGTCTGACACTATTCTCTTGTCTCGGTGCAGGGTGATCGAGGTGAGACCGGTCCCGTGGGTGCCCCCGGTGCTCCTGGTGCCCCTGGAGCTCCTGGCCCTGTGGGTCCCACTGGCAAACAAGGAGACAGAGGCGAGACGGTGAGTGCTGGAATGTTGGGTTTGAGGGCTGGAATGTTGGGGGAGACAGGAACCACCCCAAGGGCAGGTTGTGGAAGGAAGGAACAGCAAGGAGCTGCTCAGAGTAATTGTGGTGGGGGAGCCAGGCAGGTGCCATTAGTGCCTGGCATGGATTCAGAGGTGCCCTGAGTGCCATCAGCAGCTCCAAGCATCTTCCTTAGGATTCCTGAGCACCAGGAGCAGCCCCCTTTGGGCTCTGCCTGTGTTCAGGCACTGCCTGGGAATCTGTGAGCCCCAAGAGCTGGACCAGGGAATATCTACCTGGGCATTCATTTTCAAGTAGCATTACTGGATGATGCTCCAGAGGAGGGTATTTAAAGATGCTGTTGGGCACCAGCAGCTGCCAATTTCCAATGCTGCAAACAGGGCAGTGGGGCTGGTTTGGATATCCCTCCACAAAAGGCAGAGAGCACCCCCCAGCATCCCATGCTCCTGGCTGCTTTTGACTCCTCTCTTTTCTCTCTTCAGGGTGCACAAGGTCCCATGGGTCCCTCTGGTCCTGCTGGCGCTCGGGGCATGCCGGTGAGTGATGCCAGGTCCACCAGAACACCCAGCCTGTGATGCACAGGGTCCTGGGGTGTGTTGGGTGAGGGTCTGCCACCCTGAGCCTGACACTGCCCCATCTCCCATTCCAGGGTCCCCAAGGCCCTCGTGGTGACAAGGGTGAGACAGGAGAGGCTGGAGAGAGAGGGCTGAAGGGTCACCGTGGCTTCACTGGGCTGCAGGGTCTTCCCGGACCACCTGTAAGTGCTAGTTTTAGGACCCAGTGCTCAGCCCCCATCTCTCACCATGGGCAGAGACCCGAGCCAGTGTGAAGGCTTTGCTGGGGCTGAGCATCCCTTAATACTAGACTTAACCATCACATTCACTTCCTTCTCAGGGTCCTTCTGGAGACCAAGGTGCTGCTGGTCCCGCAGGTCCCTCTGGTCCCAGGGTAAGTCCTGAAAGCTGCATCTGGGGGGATGAGAGGAAAAGGAGCACCTCTGTCCTTGAGCCCCTCCCCAAGTCAGCTGATGGCAAGAGATGACAGCTGCCCAGCACCTTTCCTGCCATGACCTGACCCCCCTTTTGTGACTCTTGCAGGGTCCCCCTGGCCCCGTGGGCCCCTCTGGCAAAGATGGTTCCAATGGCATGCCTGGCCCCATCGGTCCCCCAGGGCCCCGTGGACGAAGCGGCGAACCAGGTCCCGCGGTGAGTAAAACTGCCCTCGATGGCAGGGCAGGGAGATCCAGTTCACAGAGCAGCCCATCAGGATCACATCTCCTTCCTTCCGTAGGGTCCTCCTGGAAACCCAGGACCCCCAGGTCCTCCTGGCCCCCCCGGCACCGGCATTGACATGTCGGCATTCGCGGGTCTGGGTCAGCCCGAGAAGGGCCCCGACCCCATCCGGTACATGAGGGCAGACGAGGCCGCAGGCAGCCTGAGGCAGCACGACGTGGAGGTGGACGCCACGCTCAAATCCCTCAACAACCAGATCGAGAGCATTCGCAGTCCTGAGGGCTCCAAGAAGAACCCAGCCAGGACCTGCCGCGACATCAAGCTTTGCCATCCGGAATGGAAGAGTGGTAAGGCCTCTTCTCTGTGGTGACCAGTGACAGGACCCGAGGGAATGGCCCGGAGTTGTGTCAGGGGGTGGTCGGGCTCCCCAGGGCAGTGGTCACAGCACCAAGGCTGCCAGAGCTCAAGGAGAGTTTGGATGATACTCTCAGGCTCATGGTGTGACTCTTGGGGATGCTCCTATGCAGGGCTGAGGGTTGGACTCAATGATCCTGATGGGTCCCTTCCAACTCAGCATATCCTGTGATTCTCTGAAATAAAAAATAGCCTCCATCCCTCCTTCTCCTCACCTGTCTCTCTCCCCTCAGCCTCTTGCACCCAGCAAGGACCATGGTTTGCTTCACTCTGACCTTCAAAACCGCATGTTAACACCTCATTTGTCCTCCCTGTAGGAGATTATTGGATTGACCCAAACCAGGGCTGCACCTTGGATGCCATCAAAGTCTTCTGCAACATGGAGACAGGCGAGACCTGTGTCTACCCCAACCCCAGCAGTATCCCCAAGAAGAACTGGTGGACCAGCAAGTCCAAAGAGAAGAAGCACATCTGGTTTGGAGAGACCATCAATGGTGGTTTCCACGTGAGTGTCCTCCTGGACTGGGAGTGGAGGTTGAACAGGTGGGAGCACTGGGTGTCTAGTTGGAGGGTTGGGATGTCCTTCCTTGGGGTGAAATTGATGGGTGTTACGTGAGATGCTGGCTGATCTAGAGGGTTATATTGAAAGCCTGGGGTTAGGTCAGTTGGACTGTGATGTCTGCAGCCACCTGGGAAGGCAAACTATGGAAGTCCTCTCAGAAGGTGAAAATTGAGTTGTTGCAACACCCTTAGGATTTAATGTCTCTTCTCCTCCCTCCAGTTTAGCTACGGTGACGAAGACCTGGCTCCCAACACCGCCAACATTCAGATGACCTTCCTGCGCCTCCTGTCCACTGAGGGCTCCCAGAACGTCACTTACCACTGCAAGAACAGCATCGCCTACATGGACGAAGAGACAGGCAACCTGAAGAAAGCCATCCTCATCCAGGGCTCCAACGACGTGGAGATCCGAGCCGAGGGCAACAGCAGGTTCACTTACAGCGTCTTGGAGGACGGCTGCACGGTGAGTCTGCGAGACAAGGGCGTCAGATGATGAGTTGGGGGTCCAACCCATGCTGTTTGTGGTGGTTTGGAAGGGTTTAAGGGCATCTAATAACACGCGTGCTCTGTGTTTTCTCCCCCAGAAACACACTGGCAAATGGGGCAAGACAGTCATTGAGTACCGGTCGCAGAAGACCTCGCGCCTGCCCATTGTAGATATTGCACCTATGGACATTGGTGGAACCGAGCAGGAGTTTGGTGTAGATATTGGCCCAGTCTGCTTCTTGTAAAAAGGATTGTTTTATTTGTGTGTTTGTTTGTTGTTGTTGTTTGTTGTGGTGTTTTGTTTTTGTTTTTTTTTAAATTCAGCCCAATACCATGAAACTAAAAAAACCAACAAACTGAACCCACCCCAAAGGACCTGAGAACTTTTCAATCTCTCATGACTTCTGCACTGAATGGCTGCAACGACCCCTCGACTCACGCCCATCCATCAGGGACCACCACCTCATCCCAACGC
Source organism: Anabacerthia variegaticeps (assembly GCA_035583185.1). Classification (NCBI taxonomy): domain Eukaryota; kingdom Metazoa; phylum Chordata; class Aves; order Passeriformes; family Furnariidae; genus Anabacerthia; species Anabacerthia variegaticeps. The sequence continues at coordinate 4,986,015 of JAWWEW010000069.1, forward strand.
TGTCTGGGCAGGCTGCAAAATCAAAATAATATTTATTTATTCTCTTCCTGTAAGACCTATTTTTTAGGTCAGGTGGAGGTGGGAACATAACTGACCCTTCCCTGCCAAAGGGATCTCGCCAATCCAGGTATCCACGAATCCCCTCCCATCCCCATCCCCCTGTGTATCACCAGCAGGAGTGTTAATGTATAATGATACAAAAGAAAAAGAAAAAAAAACACAACAAAAAATGGTGCTATTCTTGTAAAACAAGTCTGTATTTTTTAACATCAGTTGATATAAAAAAAAAAAAAAACAAAAAAAAAACTTTTGGTGGAAAGTACAAGTTGGGCTCAGTTTTGGTTTTGGTGTGTTTACTGGATTCAAACTCCTCCCTTCCCATTTCTCAACTATGATAAAGGAAGGTTTGATAGAATCATGAAATTGTTCAGGTGAAAAAAAAGCTCTAAGATCCTCATTTTGGGTCAATACTCCAACTTTTCTGGGTTGAGGCTACTTCACACTAAGGGGAAAAAAAACCCAAACAAAAAATAAATCCCCCCCAAAACACCAAAAAAAAAGGGAGGGGGAAAGAAAACCATTTTAAGGGAAAAATCTTGACACAGGAGGAGCCAACACAGCATCCACAGGGTTTCACTATGGAACTTCTGGTCCCATTGCACCCCTGGGGTGAGTCAAAGCAGGCACTGGGGCCACCAGTTAAAACCAGTAAACTGAACACTGAGACCAATCCTCTTGCAAATTAGTCTGACCGTAGTGGGGGGCTCCTCCCCATTATTCCCACAGATTTTTGTTCCATTTTATGGATGCAAAAGTCCAACTTGGGGATATTTTGCAGTACTGGAAGTGGGAGAGTCCAGGGCCATCGCCTGCACGTGCTGGTGTCTTACAGAGCAGCTGCGCCTTTAGGGCTTCATAAAAAGTCTCATATGTAAATTCTTCTCCAAATCAGGCTGCTAATTAGAGGAAAAGTCACAGAAGTGGAGTTTTTTTAACTGACTTCAAGAAAATTAGCCCAGTGACCCCAAAGTGTTGCAAACCTGCTTGAGCTTTACGTGCACAACGTAACAGGCAGCTCTGGATTGGGGAGTTTATAAGTTTCATGAGAGTTCTTTTGGTAAAAGCTCAGCTTTTTTGCTTCTGTTGATGGCGTGGGCACTGCAGAATTCCACTTAGAGAAATTACAGCTTTAAAGGATTTTTTAAAAAAGGCCTTTTAAAAATGGCCCTTTGGAGTCCTAATCTCTGTTTTAAACACACACAGCTGGGAGCACAGCAGCCACTGCCACTCCTAAAGCACCTGAGGCAGCTTCCGCAGGGATCCTTGAAAAACATTGGCAGAAGAAATTCATTAGGAAGGATTGGAGGATTAAGAAGGATTTTCAAAATAAAATGGCCCTTTAAAAGGCCAAGTGCTTTGCCACATGACCCAGGGGCTCCCCTAATGATGAGAGCTCTGGCTGTCAGCTCTCACACAACTAATTCAGGGTCAAACCCTTCTGCTCAGCCAAGCAGCAAGTTTGGGGTTCCTGCTGTGGGCAACCCCAAAAATCACTCAGGCTCCTTGTAAGACACGGTTGTGAGGAGCAGGAGGGTTTTGGCTGTGGCTAAAGAGGGATGAAGGTGGGAAAAGCAACGTTGCCCTGCAAAGAGATACCAAGGGAGGCAGGACTGAGCCCAGCCAAGCTTTCAGGAGGGAGGGACAGAAAAGGACAAAAAGCACAGGTTTTGATTTCTTCACTTTCCTTTAAAAAAAATAAATAAAAATAAAAGAACAACTCATCATAAATTGAGGGGTTTGTAGAGTTCATGGGAGAAGCCCACAGTTGAGATCACCAGGAAGGTAGGCTGGGGCCATCCATGACTGGTCACTGATCCCAGCTGGGAATGGGCAATTTCACTACTCCCTGGTTGAGTTTCTTCACCCTCATTCTCCCAAAATCATGGGCTCATCCCCAGGAGAGTGAGGGAGTGCACTTTGTCCCTCTGCCCTGCTCAGATGAGACCCCACCTGCAGTGCTGCTTCCAGCTCTGGGTCTCCGGCACAGCATATGGAGCTGCTGGAGTCCAAAGGAGGCCACAGAGACGGTCAGAGGGATGGAGCAGCTCTGGAATAAGAGCTGGCATTGTTCAGCCCAGAGAAGAGAAGGCTCTGGGGAGACCTCAGAGCCACTTCCAGTACCTAAAGGGGCTCCAAGAGAGCTGGAGAGGGACTTTGGACAAGGGATGGAGGGACAGGACAAGGGGGAATAGCTTTTTTACTGCCAGAGGGCAGAGTTAGATGGGATATTAGGAAGGAATTCTTCCCTGTGAGGGTGGTGAGGACCTGGAGTAGATTTTCCAGAGGATGTCCCATCCCTGAAAGTGTCCAAGGCCAGACTGGACAGGGCTTGGTGCAACCTGGTCTAGTGGAAGGTGTCCTTACCCATGGCAAGGGTGAGGAACACAAAATGAGGTTTAAATTTCCTCCCAATCCAGGCCATTCTGGGATTCTGTGAAAAATCATCAATGAAAGAACAGGTATTTCTGGGCAAAAGACAACAGGAGAGCAGTCACAGTTTTGGGACAAAGCCAGATCTTTCCCTCAAACAAATGACAGAGCACAGTAACATCCAACTCAGGTTTAATCAGCAGAATTCAGCTCCAGAAATGCTGCTAGGCAGAAATGTCACTTCTCAGAAAAGAAAGCAAGGTGTGTTTTCATGTCACAGTCACAGAGAATCAAGCTTCCTTCACTGACAAAGGCCCTGATCTGCTCCCCTGGCAGCCTGTACCTGTGCTTTGCTCCACACGCACCCTCCCACAACCCACAGGCAGCCAGACAAAGGGGCAGAGCAGAAACAAGGGCAGCTCCAGTGATCAAATTCCAGACAAAACTCCAGAGGGCAGAGGCAGAATGAAACTCTCCAGGCTACAGACTGTGTGAGTCCCCAGCAGGGCTGCGGGGGCAGAGCTGCCACATCGATTTGCTTTGAGCAGGCAGTTGATACCAACCATCAGGAATGTGCAGCTCCCGGCAGGGAAGCCTTGGAACCCCCGACTCCCACAAAATCAGTTTAAATCCGTGTTTGCTTCCAGTGAGCACAAGTACAAAGCAACCTCAAGCTACACATGCCTTGGTTTCGAGCTCCTGCAGCTGTCAAAGGTGGGGAGAGGAAGATCAGAGACGTGTGGAGGAGGAGGAAGGTCCAAGACAGACCCTCAGGAAGGCAGGTGGTGCTCTGGTGTTGCCTCAGATGCCAGCAAACAAAACTATGGTTCCAAAGGTTTTAATTCCATTGCCTCCTTCTGGTGCCCGAGGCAGAAGCTTTCCTTGCACGCCCCCAGTGAGACCTGTCCCTTTGGATCCAGGTCTGCTCTTACACACACCAGTGACACGCTGCCACTGAGAAAAAAAGGGAACAGATTCATTGCAGAGAACTAGTTCACCCTGAGACACCCAACAGTGCCAAGCTTCCAAACAGGTGCAAAACACTCCACATCTTTAGGATTTCAGACCCTATAGCAGGAAGCTGAAAGTCCAGTTTCCCTACCAAAAAGCTGTTTCTCCAAAAGCAAAGGGAAGGTGGGGCCATGGTTTTGTGGAGGGACCCATTTCCTGCACATGAACAACACCCCCCAAGGGTTTGGTGGGCACATGGAAGGACTCAAAAGGGACCCAGAGTTTCCAAGTAACCTCCCACCAGAGTCACTCACAATCCCTCTGCTTCCAATTAAAGGTGTTTGGTCCCTTCTAGAAATCCAGCTGCACCAGCTGTGCCTTCAGGCTGCATCTCGTGCCAGGGGGGCCAGAAGGTCCGTGGAATTGGAGCTGCAATCCACGTACCGGTACCTCTCCAGCGAGCTCTGTGTCGTGTGCCCGATGTATGAGAACTTCACCGAGGTCCTGGCAGGGGCAAGAGCAGTTCAGCAGGTTTACCTTCATCACACAACTCCTCTTTCCCCCCAAAATGTGCAGATTCCCTGAGGTTTTTCTCACAGTGGAGGACAGGGATATGCAGGGCTGGCAAGTGCAGCCTCTGGAGCACAGGAGCCCTCAGAGGAGAGCTCAGCATGGAGAGAGCTGTCTTCTCTAGCCCACATCTCACCCAACTATGTCAACTGGCCTGGATTAACAGCTGACACTGAGGCAGGCTGGGGTGTTTGCCAAGCAAGATTTTCTGTGTACCCCAGATCTGCTGTGGCAGCAATTCCCTTTGGAATCAGGAACCATGGAACAGAATCACTAGGGCTGGAAAAGAGCTCTAAGATCATCGAGTCCAAGCAGGAGGCAAGCAGAGAACCACCTACCTCATGAAGATCACAATGTTATGGACCTTCACCTTGGGAAGTGTGCAGAAGAAACTGGAAGAGACCAAAGAAGTGGGTCAGTGTGGGCTGTGCAGACACCTGGGTTTCTCAGTAGCCAATAATGGTATTTTCCCTTTGGTGTTAACTGAAGACATGGACCAAAACCACATCATAACACCTTGACAAAGGGCATTTCAGGTAATTATTTAGTAAACAGCTACTTTCCAAGAAGTTAGTGGAAAAACTGAGTCATTCCCAAATTCTAATAAAAGCATCTTCAACCCACTCTCTTCTCCAGCTACACACAAGGAGTAGTAAATTCTTACTACACATAGGAGAAGGGTCCACCCAGCTCTGCCTTCACAGTGAAATTCACCTGTAAGAGATAAAAGAACACCACATTTATGTGCAGCTCGAGCACTCCTTCAATCCCCCTGTTTTGGAGGACACCTTTAGGACTGCTCAGGCCAGGAGATGCTAGACTAAGCAAAGCTCTGAGGTGCAGCTTCACTGTCCCCAGTGTCCACTCTTGTGGTGCCCAGGTTGGAGATAAATTACCAGTTTGTCAGTCAGGGGCTGGATGCTGGAGACATTGGTGACCTGCTGGGTGCCCACCACTGTGTTCATGTACTGCACCTGGCTGGTCAGGCTGGTCACTGTCACTGAGTAGAAGTTGGAGTTCCTGATTCTCAAGGTGGCCTGGGAGGAGAGAAGGGGAGGTGTGAATAGCAGGGACCTTCCTGGCAGCTCAGCTCTGAATTCATTCCCTGCGGGAACACAAACCCATGATAAAAACTTTACCGTGATGGTCAGGAGGACAACAGAGTTCTTCTTGTCAAACCACACCTGAACCACTTTAATTCCATCATCATCCACCAGGACAGAGTGTGGGAAGAGGAAGAAAACCACCAGCCCAGATACCAGGAGGCAGAGCAGCACTGAGAGCAGGACGTAGAGCTTCCTGGAAAGGCAGGGAAGAGCTCACCTCCTGTGCCCTGCTGCAGCTGCGAGAGACTTTGGATCTGAAACACACCCACCACCTGCCTGTTCTTCCCCAGAAGTGCTGCTCTGACATTTTTCAGTATCAAAATTGCTCAAAACCATCACCCTTTAAGCAGTTTAATTTCTGGCAATGAGTAACCACCGCAGTGTTTGTGCCCCCGTGGTGTTTCACAGCTGGGTGGTTTTGCAGATGCTCTGAAAGCCTCAGTGAGTAGGATCATTGTTCCCACACTCACCCCGCAGTGGGATTTCACAGGAAGTATTTACAGTTACACTTTAAACTGTATTTGTTGGCATATTGGGATGAAAACAACCCGTTGGAAGAAGAAGTTGCAGACTGGGTGAAGTGTTCAGCTGCAGCAGTAAATGATAAAAAGAGACCTGTTTGTAACTGCTCTCTTCCAACACACTTACGTTCTCTGGGGACGAAGCCGTTGGTCACTGTAAGGGATCAGAGCCACCAACTCATTCACCTGCTCTGGGAAGCAAAGGGAAGCAAAGGGAAGGAAAGGGAAGCATTATCCAACCCCCCACACACACTCAGATCAATAAACCGCATTTTTTGGGGTGTTCAAGCCCAAGAGGAGCAGTCACCTGTGGGGATGCAGCCAGTGCCTTGGCAAGTGGGACAGGTGATGCTGTCCTGGCCTGTGAATTCAACATAGGGAAACTTTGCAATATCTTCCACACGGCCTCGGCTGTCCAGTAAATCATCATCATCCTCCTCATCACCCTTAGCTGCCTTCCTCTGCCTTGGGGCAGCGCTGCTGGAGGGCAGGGAAAGCACAGAACCCATGGCAGCTGCTGTGGGACAGTCTCTTCACCTGTAGAGAAGAGGTGAAGGAGCAATTCAGGTCATTGCACGGGTTTTCAACTCACTTACGGACAAGGAAAGCACATCCTGAACCACAGGACCCTCCCAGGAGACCCCCCTACACTGAGTCACCTCCCAGGGTAGGACCAGGACCCAGGGCAGGACCAGGACCCAGGACCAGAACCCAGGGCAGGACCAGGACCCAGGGCAGGACCAGGACCCAGGGCAGGACAGGACCAGGACCCAGGACCAGGACCAGGACCAGCACCCAGAATCAGGACCCAGGGCAGGATCAGGACCCAGGGCAGGACAGGACCAGGACCCAGGACAGGACCAGGACCCAGGGCAGGACCCAGGACAGGACCCAGGACCCAGGACCAGGAACCAGAATGAGGACCCAGGACAGGACTCAGGACGCAGGACCCAGGGCAGAACCAGGACCCAGGACAGGACCAGGACCAGGACTTAGGACTCAGGACCAGGACTCAGGGCAGGACCAGGACCCAGGACCAGGACCCAGGGCAGGACCAGGACCAGAACCCAGGACAGGACCAGACCCAGGGGCAGGACCAGGACCCAGGACAGGACCAGGACCAGGACCCAGGACAGGACCAGAACCCAGGGGCAGGACCAGGACCCAGGACCAGAACCCAGGACAGGACCAGGACCAGGACCCAGGGCAGGACCAGGACCAGGACCCAGGATCAGGACCCAGGGCAGGACAGGACCAGGACCCAGGATCATGACCCAGGGCAGTACCAGGACCCAGGACCCAGGGCAGGACCAGGATCCAATCAAGGAGCAGGACCCAGGACGGAGGACAGGACCAGGACCCGGGGCAGGCCCGGCTCCCCCCGCCAGATGGCGCCCCCTCTCGCTCACCCCCGGCCGCGCCGCCGCAGTGCCGCTCCCGCGCGCAGCCGCCGTCGCTATGACAACGGCAGGCGGAGACCCGCTTTGCTCCGCCCTCTGGGTGTGACCCCGAGTGCGATGGGGCGTGGTTTCCTCAGTCCACGCCCCTCGCTGACGCCACGCCCTGTGGGAAAATGGGCGGGGCTTTGCCGCTTCGCTTCCCTCAGCGCGCACGCGCCAAAGTTCGGGGGCGGGGCTTTGTCCCCACGCCCCCGGGCGTGGCTGAGGGGCGTGGCCATCCGTGCGCATGAACGGAAGTTACGCATTAGCATCCGGGGGCGGGGCACGGTGAGTGCTAGTGCGCATGCGCAGGGGAGGACAGACGGGGTGGAGCCAGTGTGTGGGGGGCGTGGTCAATGCGGGGGGCGGGGACATGGGCGGTACTAGTGCGCATGCGCATGGGGTGGATGGACGGGGTGGAGCCAACGCGTGGGGGCGTGGTCAACGCAGGGGCGTGGCCTGCCCTGGTGGAAAATGGGCGGGACCAGCCCGGGACGGATCCGGACCAGTCCGGGGGTGCTGGAACCAGTCCGGGGGTGATCCGGACCAGTCTGAGGGTGCTGGGACCAGTCCAGGGCCCAGTGTGCAGCCCCCCAGCCCAGTCTGGAG
>JAWWEW010000069.1:4993740-5036348 GCA_035583185.1 Anabacerthia variegaticeps
GGGGGTGATCCGGACCAGTCTGAGGGTGCTGGGACCAGTCCAGGGCCCAGTGTGCAGCCCCCCAGCCCAGTCTGGAGGAGCCTCTCACTCCGAGCCCCCCCACACCAGGCCCGGGACCCCCCAGTGCGAGGGCCCAGTCCCAGTACAGACCAGTCCCAGCCCAGTGCCCCCCAGACAGCCGGGGGGCCCTGCCCTGTGCTGGCAGCGCTTGAGCTTTGCTCCATCTCCCTTTGCCATCCCCTCCCCGATGTTCTCCTGGTTCCCATGTTTTTGGCTGGTCCCAGGACCGGTTCAGCCCTCGAAATTTGGGGGGAAAAGGTCCCACCCGCCTTTCCCTCCCACCATCCCCAGCCCCTGGGCTCCAGGAGAGGAACAGGTGAAAACCCCCCTTCTGTCATGAATTCGCTTCAGGGAAGTCTCCTTCTGCCACAGTGGGTGGGAGAGCACAATGGAAAACTAAATTCCTTCCCCTCACAATCACCCAAACCATCAAAATCAGCTTCACATGAAAATTATAACATTTCCACCAGTGCTCCAGAGGCTCCTCCTGCCATCGGAGCTGCTCCCCAATGGAAACTTTATGGATCATTTATTCTCTCCTTCCCAAGAGCAAAATGCCAAGGAAGGGGAGAATTCCTGGCTCTCCTTCCTTGCCTTTCCAATGGTGCAGGAACTGGGACCTTTGTGGCCTGGGGATCTCCCCTGGGAATGTTGTTGATACCAAGGGAGGGCTGGGTGAGGACTGAGAAGTGGGAGCTGCAAACAGCAGAGGGACAGGGTTGGAGAGGGGGAATAACCCCTTTCTGAGCCCCTGCAGAGCTCAGCCCTCTTTTAGACAGCAGAGAATCCCCAGAGCAGGTACAGAACTCCAAGCAGCCTCCCCTCAGCCCCTCTTGTCATGGTGTGTTCTGGACTTAATCCCTTTTAGTCCCTTTTCAAAGCCATTTTTCTTCCCAAATCCAGCAGGGATGGGTGGATAGAGGGGGGAAAGCTCCCCTTCTACTCCCTCCTCCCCACTCCGGTGGGATTGTGCAATCACTTCTCAGGAAACCTTCACTCCCCCGGATGGAGCAAGTGGTGAATCACCAGGAGAGCCCTGGGGAACTGGCATGGGGGTTGCTGCTTCCAAGGAAGGGCTGCAAAATGTTGTGTTTGGGCTTTTTTTCACTTGTCTCTGTGTCTATTGATCCCCTTCAGGGATCATGGAATCATGGAATCCCAGGATGGCTTGGTTTGGAAGGGAGCTTAAAGATCATCTCATCCCACCCTCACTAGACCAGATGGCTCCCACCTGGCCTTGGACACTTCCAGGGATGGGGCATCCCCTGGGAAATCCATTCCAGGGCCTCACCACCCTCACAGGGAAGAATTGCTTCCCAATATTCCATCTATCCCTGCCCTCTGGCAGTGGGAAGCCCCTCATCCCTTGTCCTGTCCCTCCATCCTTTGCCCCAAGTCCCTCTCCATCTCTCTTGGAGCCCCTTTAGGCACTGGAAGGGGCTCTGAGGTCTTCCTTACACTATCCCAGGTTGCTCCAAGCCCCATCCAACCTGTCCTGGGACACTTCCAGGGATCCAGGGGCAGCCACAGCTTCTCTGGGTGATCTTTAAGGTCTCTTCCATCCCAAAGCATTCCACGATGATCTGGGGAGGTGACGTGACTTGGCTGCCCCTGTGGCCAAGGAAACTTCAGTTCCTCCCACTCAACATCCCACCCCTAAACCAGCATCATCCTCCCTCAGCACTGCCCATCCCGAGGGTCTCTCTTCATGGGCTGGAGCAGCACAAAGGCACCAGCTCAGCTTTCAAGGGCCATTCCCAATCCATGCATTGTGCAAGGATTGAACCCTTCTGCTTCCCTGCACATCCCCTGGCTCCTGTGCTGTCACAGGGGTGTGATGGTAAGCATTCTCTTGTGCAAAGTGGACTAAGGGCAGGAAAGCTGCTGGAACACAGCTTAAAGCACCACAGCTCAGGATAGAGGGAGGGAATCAACCCTCTCACCAGCCACGAGCCTTCCCCATAGCTTGGGGCACAAATCCGTGCCTGTGGAAAAAGATGGGTTTGGCAACAGAGGAATTTTTTGAGGGATTGAGGAGCGTGTTGTGCTGGTCTGGGCACAGCAAGGTCTGTGAAGCCTTAGGAGGTATTTGAACATTGAAACAGCTGTGATCCCAACAGAGCTGGGATGGGGGTGTGCAGCTTCTCCCAGGCAAAGTCACCCAGTCTCGTCCCCAGCCCACTTCCCACCCTCCTGAAAAACATCTGCGCCACTAAAGTGTCTCTAATGAACTCCCATTTCTTCCCAGACGTTGTTTTCCCTCATTGGTCTCATTAAATCAATTTGAGAACGGTTGTGAAGCTCTTTCCCCACGCACACAGGAGCTGCTGAACCCAGTGCTCGGAGCGATGATCGCTCTGTGTTGGGGGCTCATTTTCTCCAGGGATGTTGGGTTTAGGGGACACTTGATCAACCCTGGCTACACTACGCAGGGGCTTTCTGGAAGCCTTTCTTTCTGTTTTTTTCAGCATTGCTAATGACTGCATCCTGGACGGGGTTTTGAGGATGGAAAGGGGAAAAACTGCCAAACATCACAAGGTTTTTAGCCTGGGGGTGTGGCGTGGCCAGGTGACGGAACAGCTTTGGGTTGGGGCTGCAACACCTGAACTGTCTCAGCCCAAAGCCCCATACTCCAGGTTTGACTCATGTCACTGGTAATAGGATTTTGGATGGCCGAGGTCGGTACTTGTGACCCAGTTGGTTGCTTTGCCCCAGGCAGCACCAGGTCCTGCAGCAGCAGCTGAATCCAGGTGTCCTGAGGGTCTTGGTCAGTTTATGCTCAGGACGTGAATCCCTGGGCTTTGCAGGGCCACTTGGAGCAGCTGGAGCCTGCAAACAGCAGGAACCTGCCAGGACCTTTGGTCCTCCACGTCTCCAGCTCCTGGAGCTGTGCCCAGGCCCTGCTGTCACTAGTTCTGAGGCAGAGGGTCAATCAGCTCTCCCTCTCCTTTCAAACTGATCTCAGCATTAGGAAAATACAGGAGCTGTCTCCAGGCTGCCACCAGATGGAGGTTTTGCAATGCACGGTGGACGAGCCCTGCAGAGTGTGAGGGGAGGAAGCCGAGCCCAGCAGGCAGGGCAGGAGTGGCTTTGCCAGGGCACGGCTGCAGCAAGCGCTCTGAGTACAAAAATCCGGAAGGGAAAAAGGCTCTGAGCCACCGGGGGACAGACACTGCGGTGCCTGGACTTCCAGGAGTTGCCAGAGTGAAGGTGCAGAGCAGTGGGGTCACCCCAGTGTGCTGGGGAGACTGATGGTGCAGGGAGAGTTTGCCCAGCAGTGCTGGGGAGGGCACTGTTGTACTGGTGGTGCTTGTTCCACCCCAGTAAGGGACTGGCCACTGTCTGGCAGGAAATGGATCAGCCGCCTGAGCCCACCGGGCTCTCCGCTGGGGGTTACGGCCCCCAAAAGCGCCGGGCAGAGGCACCCCAAGAGCCCCCCGAGACAACAGCGGCGCCCCTGGGAGAGCGGGAGCGGGACCGCGGGCAGGGGCCGGGTGGGCAGCGGCACCGGAGACCCCGACGGGCCCCTCCGGAGAAGTCCCCGCGGGGCCGCGCCCACGCGCGATCCCCGCAACCACGTGCGATCCCCGCGCCCACGTGCGATCTCCCGCCACCGCCCCGGCCACGCCCCCGGGGGCGGGGCCGCGCGCGCCGCCAGCCTTATACGGTGCCGGTGGGCGGGGCCGAGGCGTCGCTGCGCTGGCATTGGCGGGGCGGGGCCAGAGGGGCGGGGCCGTGCGGGGCGTGGTCGATGAGGGGGCGGGTCCCGGAGCCGCCGGTTCCCGTCAAAAGGCGGCCCCGGGAGGGGAGGGGGGCGGCGGTGCCGGGAGCGCAGGTACAGGGGGGGACCGGGGCTGCCCCCGGTCGGTGCCCGCTCCTGGGACGGGCCACGGCTCAGGGAGGTCACCGGGACGCGGGTGGAGCCCGCTGGGGGTGAACGTGGGGTGGCTGTTCCCGTTTGGAGCGGGGGGAGCACCGGGACCGGGAGCACCGGGTGAAGGGGGCACGGTGCGCTCCCCGGTACTCGCTGTCTGGTCCCTCCCGGCTGGAGAGACCCTCGGGGGTGCACAAAGCTGCCCCGGGATTTGGGGTCGCACGTGGGCTGTTCCCCCAGGCGGGTTTTGTGGGTCCTCTCTGTGTTTGGCTCCTCTGATGCCCTGTGAGGAGGTCGGGGGTCAGGTGAGACCCCCTCGCACCTGAAGGGTCCCCTCGTCTGGGGGCTGTCCCTGCCAAAACCGGGGTCTCCGTGGGGGTCGGGTTTGTCCCTGCCCCTGTCACCCCCTGTGGGTTGTGGGGGTGGCTCCTGGGTTTGGGGTGTCGGGGTCCCCCAGGGCTGTCCAGGCTCAGCCCTGAGCCCAGAAATGAGAGCCCACCTTGGAGCCCTGGGGTGGCCCGGGGGCTGAGTGTGACTATGTTGGGGGTGCTTTCCTTTCTCCCTAAATTCTGGGTTGACTGGTGATTCTCCCTGGGGTCAGAGGGGGATGAACTGGCCCCAGTCATGTAACCCATGTTGGTGTGAACCCCCCCTTTCCCCTCTGCAGCCTTGAGCCCCTTCCTGAGCTTTACCCCATCATGGGAAGCTGTCCCTGACCCTTTCCCCACATCCCATCCCTTTGTGTTCCCCTTTTTAGGAGGTTTAGAAGCCTTTCTGGGGGGCTTTGAAGCTGGTGAGATCTCTGGGTGCAGCAGGGGTGTTAACTGGTATTTTAGTATTTCTAGCCTATTTCTTACCTGCAGGCTGGTCTCTGACTCAGACAAGTGCCTGATTAATGCCCAGTTTTCAATGCATGTTAAAGTTACTCTCCCAATTCAGTGTTTTTTGGAGCAGAGTGTGGGGACTGAGGCACCAGTATGGCAGTAATTGCACTCATTTGTAATTCCCCAGTGACTTCCCATCTGTTGGAGTGATGAGGTGGGACTGCCAGGGTCAGTGAGTTCCCAGCACAAAGGAAACAAAGGTGTGTGGGGTCTTCATGCAGCCTTCTACCTGAGGAACTGCAGGTCCTTCCCTGGGCCAGGACTGAGCACCCCAAGAGACCCTGGGGACTTGGGGGTGGCTGCTGTAGGGCAGGTAGGGGTGGCTGTATTCTGGGCTGAGCTCCTTCTTTTTTTTCCCCCCCTTATTTGAGCCTGGGGCCAGAGCCCTAAGCAGTAAAAGTTTCTTCAGAAAGTGGTTTTCAGGAGAAGCAGCGTTTTGTGGCATGTCCTCCTCCCACAGAGCCTGGGCAGTGACTCATCTTCCTCCAAGCACTCAGTTAAAGGAGCACCAGCCATGTCGGGGACACGTGTGTGTCCTCTGAAGGGAGACAGACACCAGACAGACCGTCCTGTGCAGCCCCTCGGTGCTTCCTCCCCAGTGCTCTGGGGGTTGGGAGGAATCTTTAACCTGTCTGCTCTGGGGCAGGAAGCTGAGGCTGTAATTACTCATTTGAATAAAACCTCTTCTGCCTTCTCCGAAGCAGCCGCTTAAAACCGAGTTAAATTGGGTCTGTTGTGTGCCATGGCTGTCGGAGGGGCCTTGTGGAAGTGGGTTTAGCTGGGGGAAAATGTGCCAGGCTGAGCTTGGCACTGCATGGCTTGGAGAGCCACCCCAGGCATCAGGGAACTGAGGAAGAGGAGAGGAGGAAGGTCTGGGCAGGTGCAGGAAGTGTCTGCCTAAGGTCCCCCAGGGTGGGCACACATCCCTTGTGAGATCTCCCAGCAGGATGGGGAATGACAAAGGCACAAAAAGTAGGTTTTTCACCAGGCAAGGATGTGCCTCAGACCAGTCAGTCTTTCACTGCATGTTTGATTCCCCCCATCCCACTGTGCTGAAGATGAAACAACTGGACAATCCAACTTCTTCTCCATTTAATGACTAACCCTGGAGCAGTGGCTGCCCCTCAGTCTCTGTGGGTAGAGGTGCTCTCAGGAGTAATTTTTAACCTCCTGTTGCTGAGCCAGAGCAGAGTCAGTCTGGCCCAAGTTTTCTGTGGCTTGTGCAGGGGAAATGCTGGAATGCCCAGTGACAGGGAGAGGGATAATCCCAGTTAAAGGTGGCAGCTCCAGGGGAAGGGAACGTGTCTGGGGTGCAGGGCAAGGCCTGATGATCCCTCCAGTCCCACTGTGGCCACTGAGGAGGGTAAGGTGAGAAGAGACAAGGGTTAGGGTTAGGCTGATGACCTGAAGAAGCAGAAGCAATGGCTGGGGAAGGGACATCCCCCTGTGGCCAACAGACCTCAGTGAGGGCTAGTAGGGTGTTCCCAGTGCCCCTGACCAGCTTCCACCTCCCTCTCCAGTGTTTGCTGAGTCAGCAGCTCCTCAAGTACAGTCCCCTTATCTGAGGTGGTTAACAGCAGTATCAGCATAAACCTCGCCTCCTGCAAGTGAATTTTTGCCACTAATAAATGGAAATGGGGTGTAAAAGTGATGAAAAACAGTACTTGGGACCTTTATCTGTACATCTGAAGCAGTTTCCTCATTGCCAGGAATCCATGCTGTCTGCCCAGGACCTGCTGACGTGACTCCTGAGCTGTGGTTCTCCCGGTCACTGGGACACTGGTGAGTGACTCCCCTGGCTGAAACACGTCCTGCTGCCTTCCTACTCTTTCTCTTGAAAAGTTCTTGCTGTTTCCTGGGGGTTTCCACACCAGAGCCTGTGTTCTCCTCTGCCATTGCCTTTTCAACCTGTCTCAGTGCTGCTCCATGCCCAGCTCGTGTAGGTGCTGTTCCAGTTTCCCAATGCCAGGCTGCAACACGCACGAGCTCCTGCTTTATCACTGCTCCCACTCCTCCTCCTCGCTTGGGCAAGAAGCCTCCTACGATGGACCAGCATGAGACAGTGAGGGGGTGAAGGTTCCCTTCCCCACCAGGTGCCACTTCACCTGCTGCCAGGTGAGGGATGGGGCTCTGGGGGTCTCTCAAACCTTCTCTCCTCTCCCCAGCTGCAGGGCTGGTGCTGACAGGGAGGGTTCCTTAGAAATGATCCCTCACAGCCCCATAAATACGCCTGCTTAGGAGGCAGATAAGATACAGTCGGGTCTATATTTAGACTTGCTTAGTTTTGCGGAACGTGCCGTGTCCTTGAGCTCACCTGGGTGTCCCCAGAGGGACGGTGAGCCCTGGCTGTCAGGAGCACAGAGTGGACGTGATGGCCTGGGAAACACCAGCTGGGGAGCACTCATCTCCTTCCACATCCTCCCTGTGCCCTCTTGGGTGCAGAACTGTTTCAGCTCAGTGCAGTTTTCACCAGGTAAAGAGATTATTTGTAATTTCCATAGCCTGGCTTGGGCTGAGTGTGATGGTCCTGCCCAGTTCCCAATCCTGAGCTTAAACTCCTGGTTTGGGAGCTCTCTCATAAGGAAGAGAGCCCTTCTCAACACAGTTTTTTCTGATGTGTTGCTTCCTCCACTGCTTTCTCCTGGCACTGTGATGCAGGGAGTTCCTGTGACCATCTCTGCCTGGCCCTGAGCTGTGCTCCAAGGAGAGTCCAACCCTTTCTGAGCTTCTGCACTGTGTAATTGGACACTCAGGGAGTTCCATGGCCTGGTCAGTGTTGGACAGAGGAGGAGAAACCTGGTCTTGTGTTCTGCTGCTGCCCAGCATGGCCTCCTGCACTGTCTTCCTTGTTGTACATAAAGGATGGGGCATAAAAACTGGTGGTTTGGGCTGTTTGATGCTTGAACTATGAACTCTTGGGGTAGACCCAGGGTGTGTGCCAGGCTCTTGCACACCCAGGGCTCCTGTGCTGCCAGAAATGCTTCCTGCTCCTTATTTCACTTGTCACAGGTGATGGAATTTCAAACCAGGGAAGGCCCTTGTGACAAAATGTGTGTGACTGGTTGTGTGATCTCTGCTTGGCAGGGTGAAGGATGAGGTGGGATCTGAGGCAATGCTGGGTGCCCAAATCCAAGAGTCTTGTGAGACCCACTGACAGGAGGGGTGAGCAGGTCAGGGATGGTGCTTTGCAGCCTCCTCTGCTCACAGAGACCACAGAAAACACAGTTTTTGTGTCTTTCTGCAGCCCAGGCACACCTGGGCAGAGCACTTGGTGCTCCAGGGTGAGCTGAACTGAGAAAGGCTGGAATGGGATTGTACAGCTCATCCCTGGGAAGGCAAAAAGCAATTTCTCAGTAAGAGAGGAACGACTTTAACCCTGCTCACCCATTTGCTTCCTTAAGCAGCAGTAAAATTGCCAGGGAAGGAACAGGGCAGGGCATGGCTCTGCCTTGATGTCACGTGCCCTGGCTGGGCTCAGCTCTGAATTTGCCTGTTGGCTTGTCCAGACAGGTGGAAGAAGCTGAGACCTGGGAGCCAACTCCTTGTCTCCCTGCTGGGACAGGGAGAGCAGCCCAGGGAGGAGCAGGGGCTCAGCAGGGCTTGGCTTGGGGGTCTGGCCCCTCCTTGGGGTCCCTGACCTGCAGCAACAGGCTGCAATTTTGCCCCAAAGCTTCAAGGAAAACCAGCAATTAATGGGAAGGTTTAACAGCGACTGGGATTGTTTTGTCTTCCATTTCCCTGGTGAGGGGGAACACAGGGATGTCCTCCTGATTTGGTCTGACTTCTGATTTTCTTTTTGCTCTTTTTTTTCCTCTCCTTCTGGCTCAGGGCTCTCTGTTAACCCGTGGCTGCTGTTTCTAGTTGTCCTTTAATCGGCTGATAAAGATCTGCTGGGAAATCGCTGTTGATGGCTCTGAAGGAGACTGGAATTTGTTGGGAAGGTTTGTGCTGGAGAGTTAGGGATACACAGGCTGGACTCCAGCTTGGAGGAAAAGTGGGAGGCAAAAAGCAAAGATTTAATAGAAGTAATGAATGAGATGTCACTGCACCAAGCTGAACTCAGAGACCTTGTGCCCAAGGCAGAGAGTGTCTCTGAGGAGCTGAGAGTTCACCTGGTCCCTGGGGATGTTCACTTGTAGCTCCTCACACGCAAATATTCCTGGCTCTGGGATACCCTTGGAGATGGCATGCCTTGGGCAGCGGGGTGGGGGGGTCCCATAAATTGGAAATGTCCCTCTGTGAGGCTCCTGCTCTGTCTCTGCAGTGAAAGCAGGTCCAGGATACACTGATTTTCTGCATCCAGTCTTGCCCAAAATCTGACATCATCCGTGCTCATGTTGTAACTTCCCACTCGAGCACAGCAGTGAGACCTTCAGTCCTGTTGGGCTCATTTTTTTCTTCCTTAATAAGAGTCTTGTAATGCTACTTCTTGTCTGCTGTAATGCCCAATTCCTGGGAAGTCTGTTGGTGGGGAAGGCTCCTGCCTTTATCTAGGGCTGGTAACAAAGGCTGGTCAAGGCTTGTGTGTCTGTGGTGTTGATCTAGGGTGACTAATCCATCCCAAATCAACCTCTCTGTCTCTTCCTGCTGCTCCAACGCCATGTCAGTATTTCCCCACTGTGGTAAATAAATTGTCTTACAGCTAATTAGGAAATAACTGAGTGGAAGGCTGGAGCAGCTACGTAGATGCAGGGAACTTAAATTATTTATCCTCTTTGATGAGAGGGGGTTTTTGCCATGAGGTGGATCTGTGGGTATCTTGGACACCCTGCAGCAAACATCTCCCACAATCTGCTTCCAGCACAGCTCAGCCAAAGCCCTCAGGTCTTTAGTTCTGGGAATGGCCTCGAATGTTGTCCTTCTATCACCTGAAATCTTAGTAAATGAGTTTATTGTGGCAAAGGCCACCAGAGCAGATCGGCAGCCTCAGAAGGGCCCTATCTCTGATTCTGTGATTGATCTTGCCTGGGTACTTTATGACTTTGTGAATCCCAAGACCTTGAATTCTGGCCTCTTCCTGCAGAGCTCTGGGGCTGGAGCCTTTCAAAGAGGAGCTGGAATATCCTGAGCTGGAAGGGAACCCACAAGGATCATCCAGCCCAACTCCTGGCCCTGCACAGGACACCCCAAAATTCCACCAGGTGTTTTTCAAACGCTCCTTGAGCTCTGGCAGCCTTGGTGTTGTGACCACTGCCCTGGGGGGGGAAGAGTCTTTCCCCAAAATCCCACCTAAACCTGCCCTGACACAGCTCTGTGTTGTTCCCTCGGGTCCTGCTGCTGGTCACCAGCAGTATTAGATAGTCCTGACACCCAAGGGCTGCTGGAGAGCCTGGCCTGGGTTAACACACATGTTCTAGGCAAGGTTTAAATTCCCCTCCTGAGCTGAGTTTCAGATCCTCTCCCAAATCTAGGGCACACCTTCAGATTGCTGTTTCTAGGTGGACTTCAGTAGCATGTTGCAGCTTAATCAGCTGGAGTTTTTCCCTTCCGTCTCTAGCAAAAAGCCCAGGATAGGCTCCAGATGAGTGAAATGGTTTCAGGATTAAAGTTGCTGGGAAGCAAAGGCACAGATGAAGCACAGGAGTGATTTGGAGCCAGAGGAGGGAATGGTGGAAGTCTAGGAAGGGTTCAGGTGACACCAAATGTCATGAGGAAGCATCTGTGGAAATAATTGCTGTTCTGACTTCGTTGGAGCAGAATTTTCCCTCTGCCCTGTCCTTGCAGTGCCCTGCAATTAGCTGGGTGCAAAGTGGTGGGGGTGTTCCTGGGAGGCAGAACAACGGGGATATCAGCCTGGGAATTGTGTTGACTAAGCCAAAGTGGAGTTTCCACTGGAAAGATTAGCTTGGAGCAATAACTCCTGTTGATAAGTGAAAATGGGGGAGAGGGAAACAGCTCTTATGTGCTGCTCCTGTCTGTAGCTGAAATGGAAGGGGTAGGGGAGGCAGAGAGAGCAGGGAATTTGGGGCACCTCAGTGCCAAATCCTGCCCGTGGTCATAAAACATGGAAAATGCCCCTCAGGGGAACAAGCTCTTTCTGCACTTTGTCCCTCTCTTTCTCCTGAGCTAATGAACCCTCTGTGCAGGGCCGATGCTGACTGAGAGAGTGAGCAGTGTCCCTCAGAGGAGCTCTTGGGGAGCTTCTGCAGCCTCCTCTTCCTGCTCCACAACCATAAAATCAAGGAATATTAAGGCTGGAAAAGCTTAATAGTCCAACTGTTCCCCAACATCACCGTGGTCACCACTGACCATGTCTCTGAGTGCCACATCCACGTGGCTTTTGGACACTTCATGGGGTTGTGCCAGGGCCTGAGACCTGGTGTGGCTTTGTAGGGGTGGGAATTTGGGGGGTCTGGTGAGGTTGGCACCCCTGAATTCAGGCAGGGCACCTTGCAGGCTGCTTTGGTGAGTCACAGGGAAGCTGGACAGGGCTGGATCCTTCCTTTGAACTGGCCCTTTCCTGGGAACTTCAAAGCTGGCTCTTCCTCTTCCAGCCTCCACTTCAGCCCTCAGTCATGAGGACAGACAGACAGACACAAGTGCAATAGCTGTGGTGCCAGAATGGTAAATTCTGGCTGTAAATGCAGCACTGTGTGGGCTCCTGAGCTATTCCTGAGTTAATCCAGCCTGACATCTCCCAGCTGCCTTTTTCCCCTAAATCACAAACACACACAGCAGCTTCCAAGGGGAAGAAAACCAGCCATGGTTTTCATGACCAGCATCCTCTCAGGGCTGCTCAGGAATTTCTCCAGAGATCCCTGGCTACTTTTTAGGCTGTTGTGCAGGTTTAATGCATTGTCAAAGGGTGTTCTGTCTCCGTGGCTCAGGGACTGGGAGGCCTCTTGCCTCGATGGAAAGGCTGTGGAGCAGCTTCAGGGTTGCAGGAAGGGATCCTTGTCAGGAGAATCCCTGGAAAAGCAGGAGCTTGTGTGGTTAGCTGGGATTTCCTCCCCCAGCATGTGCAGTGGGGTGGTGGGCTGTGCCCTGTCCCACTTGAGGCACATGGGCTGTCCATCCAGTGGTTCAACACAACTTGTGTGAAGTGCCAGCTCCAGAGGGATGGCTGGGACATCGCCCTGTTGCTGTGATGGAGAGGATAATGGATCTGTGGAGCCCAAATACCATGGCTGGCCTCGTCCAACACGTGGTTCCCCCAACCCTTCTGGGCCTGGACTTGGCTTTGCCAGGGCTGGGAGCTCACAAGTTGCCAGGCTTGTTTTTCCCCTGTGATTTCCTGCTGTCCTGATCCTGGGGTGCCCTGGCACGGGTGTGTTTGTTCTGCCCTGCTCTTTGCTCCATCAGTTGGCAAACTTTCACCCTTCCCTCTCCTTGTTTTCCTGGCTTTATCTGTGGTGCAGCAGATGTGGAGGGTTAAAATGCAGCAGCTCCTTCCCTCTGTGGGATGTCAGGAGCAGTTCGTGGTCAGTGATCATGGTCATTTGGGAGCTGGTTCCAAAGGATCATCACAGAAGGTCCACAGTTGGAAGGGACCCACAAGGATCCTCGAGTCCAACTCCTGATCTGCACAGAAGAGGCCCCAAATCCAAACATGTGCCTGAGAGTGTTGTCCAAGCACTCCTTGAGCTCTGGCAGCCCTGGGGCTCTGACCACTGCCCTGAGGAGCCTGTTCCTCTGCCTGACCTGGGTGTTCCTCACCCCCCTGGGTGAAAAACCTTTTCCTGATACCCAGCTTAACCATTCCCTGACATAGCTTTGTGCCATTTGGTCTGCAGAGGGGGTTAAGCACAGGCTCTCCACTGAAAAGCCCACCCAGGAAGCCCATAAGTGTGACGGAACCCACAGTGACTCAACACCAGAGGATGCTCCACCCTTCCCACTGCTGGTTTCTCCTCAGTTCCCATGCTGTGGTGCCCACAGGTCCCTCACCAGCATTGGAACTGGCTGTGTTTCAGGCTGGCTCTTGCCTCTTGGGATGGGTTTGCTCCCTGGGGCAGGACTGGGGGTCTGTGGGTGCTGCTGTGATGCTGCAACTGAGACTTCCCTAGGTTGTTGCCCTTATCAGTGCCAGTGGCCTCTGCTTGGGCTGGGGTGTGCCAGGCTTGCTCATCCTGCTTGGCAAAAGCTCCTGAGACCTGCCTCAGTGTCTGCAAACTCTTGCATCAAGTTGGTCAGAGAGGATGTGTGTGCACGGACGGGGCTCATGGGTCTGAATGGGGCAGAGCCTGAGCCAGGCTGGTGCTGAATTTCCCCTTTCTCTCTTCCCACAGCCAGCCCAAAAGCCCCAGTGCAGTGAAGATGCACCAAGGGAAGCTCTGCCAGTCCCTGTCAAGGTTGCTGCTGCATGAAAAGTTGCTTTCATTTATTTGTTGAAGGAGAGTTTCAGAAAGGACACTTTGCTCCCATAAAAATCCCATGTTACAGTGATCCAGCCCCCACCAGGGTGGCTTGTGCAGGGAGGGCTCTGTCTGATTTCTGGGGTTTAAATAACAAATGTGGTGCCAGTGAAGAGTCAGGTTGGAGGTATTTTTGATACAGTGCCTGAACTGTAATCTGGAAATCTGTTTATTTCATTCCTTCCAATCAGGGCAACAGCACTTGGAAATATTTTCTGCTTTTACCTGCACACGTAAGGATTTGTTGCCTAATTGCAATGTGAGTTCTTACAAAGATCTTTAGCTCAGGTGGCAGAAGGGTTTGCAAAGGGCCAGGTGGTTTTTCTGCCTGGCAAAGGTGCCGAGGGTTTGCCTTGTGGTGCTCGTCTCATCCAGCCCTTGTCCCTGCCATATCCTGGCTCCCTTGGCCCCGTTCCCAGAGCGTTGAACAGACTTTTCCCATCCAGGTTTGATGCAATTTGGGCCTGGACTCCAACCCCTGCTCTTGCAGCAGGTGAGAAGGAGCACTTCCACCTTCCTTCCACGTGTTTGCTGGGGGCTGAGCCCCTGCACCTCTGGGTGTGGGAGGCTGGATGTGCTTGCAGGGTCTGCAGCTCCTGCAGGGTCTCCTGGGGGCTTGGACATCTCTTCAGAGTGATCACCATAGGGTGGTTTGGGAAGGGAGGGACCTTAAAGCCCACCCAGTCCCACCCCTGCCATGGGCAGGGACACTTTCTACCAGCCCAGGTTGCTCCAAGCCC
Organism: Anabacerthia variegaticeps; assembly: GCA_035583185.1. NCBI lineage: Eukaryota > Metazoa > Chordata > Aves > Passeriformes > Furnariidae > Anabacerthia > Anabacerthia variegaticeps. Next base: position 5,007,653 of record JAWWEW010000069.1, read on the forward strand.
CATCCAACCTGACTCTGGACACCTCCAGGGATGGGGCAGCTTCTCTGGGCACCCTGTGCCAGGGCCTGCCCACCCTCACAGGGAAGAATCCCTTCCCAATACCTAATCATTTTTACAGAAATATCTAATCATCCTTTACAAAGCAGTTGGGAAGGGTGGTATTGCTGTGTTGATGAACCTGGAAACCCAAACCCACAGCCTGATTCCTCCCAAGGGCTGAGATTAGCTCCTGTTCTTTTGAGAGGGATGTTTTTAGGTCTTTGTGACATTCCTGAAACTGATCTTTGTAGCTCCTTTGATAGTCACATAGCCAGACTCCCCTCCAGCTGCCTCCTTGCACTCATACTGGGGCAGACTGGGAGTGTCTGGGCTCTCTGAGGTGGCAATTGTCACCTTTCCACGTTTGTGTGGCTGTGCCTGGCACGGAGCAGGCTGTGCCCGTGGTCTGGGGGCGTGAGGGTAGGGTTCCACATCTAATCAAACCGAGGGGGAAGGGGTGGCATGAGCTGGCTTGCGTCAGGTAATGCAAACCTGCCGGTCCCGTTGGCACCACCAGCCCTGCCAGGTCCTGCCCAGCTCCCAGGAAGCTGCAGCCACTTCAGGTCTTGCAGGAAAAATAAAAAATAAGTGTTTCCTCCAGTGTAGAAGTGGAAGTGAGAGGTGGCACAAGGGATCCAGGCACCTGGGAACACAGGGAGCTTTGCCTGCACAGGCTGCTGCTGAGCTTCTGCAGGAGCTCCCTCTTCCCAGAAGGCTGTCAATCCCCTGCCTAATAAATCTCATGGGAAGCAGCTCAATAACAGGGCTCCCAGGAGCTATAGAAGGAAATTATTTAATTGTCTTTTTTAATAGGGAAAGGGGTTGCTCGCGTGTCGCAACTGGATGTTATGAATAGGCTGATTTGTACTGGGAAAAAAAAAGCCTTTTTTTAAAAGGCAAATTTGTTGCCAGAGGCACTGAGAGACTCTGAGGAGCGTGGTGGTGTTTTGGCTTGTCAGTGTGGTGTTAATTGAGGGCAAGCCAGGGGAGTAGGAAACCCTCTCTGGCAGTGAACAGCCCTTCCTGCAGAGCCCTGGGAGCCCATGGTGAGGGTTTACTGGGATTGCGCAGGGTGTACTGGGATTCCAGCCTCCAGAATGGTCCTTCCAGCCTCCAGAATGGTCCTTCCAGCCCTTGTGGGTCTTCACTGGGGTGACAACAGGGTGGCTGTGACTTTGCTCTAACCAGCACCAGAACTGGTTTGGCCTCTCCAGTGCTGCTGGGAAGAGCTGAGCGCTTCGAACACTTAATTATTCTGCTGCTTCCAAGAAGTGAAGGCTAAATGTCAGTTTTAATGACTGAGCAACCCTTCCCGGGGGTGGAGGGAAACTCCTGTGTCTCTCCTCCCGCGCTCCAACGTCACTTCCATCCTGGGGCTGAGTAACATTTCCCAAGAAGACAGAGAGAGGCAAAGTAGTCCTGTCATCCCTGTGGGAATTGCATCTGGCACAGGGCTGTGACTCTCCAGTGAGCATCAGTCACCAAATCACTTGTTGCTGTTTCATTTGAGGGCTGGAGAAAGGAAGAGGTGTCATGAGGGAGGGGTCTGCCTGTCCTGAGGACTTTCTCCAAGGAGTGTTGATGCCCAGGATTCCTCTCTAAAGGTGCCAGGACCAGGGGCTGTGCTCCTTTTCAAGTAAGGTACAGGTGAACCTGTGATGGCAGGAAACTCTGAGCTCCTGGAGTTGCTTTGGGAGCATCCCCAGGTGCTCCAGGGCTGTGGAGCCTTTGGGCTTTGTGTGGGAGCTCTGCAGAGCTGCTCTCCCTTGGCAGGGACCACAAGGAATCCAGGCTTTCCTGGGTCAAGCCAGAGCTTTGCACTGAGACTTTAATTGTAGGGTTGTCCTCCTTTTTTTTTTTTTCCCCTGAACCCATTTTAGCTCCAGTCTCAGTGTCTGGAGTTACTGAGTGGCTGATAAAGGGTATTTTACACTGGACAAGACCAGCACCAGTGGCCTCAGCCCCTCTGGAGAAAACATTCAGCCAGACTCTAAACAAAAAATAGTTGTGTGGGGTGACCTCAGCACGGGCAAGGGAGCAGGTTCCCATCCAGGTGCTCAGCAGGTGTTTTGCCAAGGTGGTACCTGGTGGCCTTGTCCTCCAGTGCAGCACTTGGGGGTGACAAAACCCCTCAGCTGAGGCTGGTGTGATGAGCTGCCTGTCCATGGGAGGTGTTTTTCTCCCCTTGCTTTGGCCCAACACTGTGGCACCATCACACCTGTGGGTTTGTGCTGAACATGGGGGTGACTGGTGGTAACAAACCAACCCATCACCTGCTGCAAGAACAGGTTACCCACAGCTTGAGGGAGAGCTCAGGGAAGGCAAAGCACCTTAGTAAAAGCTTTTCCCTACCTCTCTCCCAGCCTTCTTGGCACCTTGGGAAATAGGTTGTTTTCCCCTTATCCACTCTCAGCTCTGCTGAGAGAACAAAATGATGTGAAAAGGGAGGAAAAGCCTTCCCCTTGGGGTACCCAGGTGATTCCACTGACTTTGAGCATGCATGGAACGAGGACCTGAGTTTACAGCAGCCACCCAGCTCTGCCTCATGCCACCCCAGGAGCCCCTCACACTTCACAGGCTGGATTGTGAGATTTAAATTTATAGGAAATTATTCCTGGGTCAGAGGAATGGGCTGAGCACCTCTGGCTGTCTCCATCTCTTCCTGTGCCCCTTTGTTCTGTGCCTGTTCCTCTGGCTCCCGTGGCAACCCTGGCATGCAGAGGGTGGCCGGGCTCTGGGATATCTCCTCCCGGATCTGGGGTGAGGAGGTGCTGTGGGAACCAGACAAGTGGTACCTGAGCTGGCAGGATTATCTGGAGATCACCCCACCCGGGCACGGTGCTCCCAGGGACCAGGGCATGCTCAGGCACCAATTGAGTCACTGACCTCGGGAGGTTTGGGGCTGTCTCAGATCATGTCCTGTCTGTCTTTTTAGGTGTGGGTGGCTCCATGTCCCAGCTCCAGAGCTCCTGGGAAGTGCAGCGGCAGAGCATGGCATACCTTCCAGATCCAGGTAAGGGGTGTTCTCCTTGGGCTTGGGTCTGCCTTTTCCTGGGAGCTTCCTCCAAGCAACATTGATGACCAGGACTCCTCTCTAAAGGTGCCAGGACCACTGGCTGTGCTAATCTTCAGCTGAGGTCCAGGTGTACCCACGATGGGAGGAAACTCCAAGCTCCTGGAGTTGCTTTGGGAGCATCCTCAGTTGCTCCAGGGCTGTGGAGCCTTTAGGCTCTTTGTGGGAGCTCTGCTCTCCCTGGCAGTGACCTTGGCAGGCTTTCCTGGGTCAAGCCAGAGCTTTGCACTGAGGCTTTAATTGTAAGGTTGTCCTCTTTTTTTCCCCCCCCCGAACTCATTTTAGCTCCAGTCTCAGTGTCTGGAGTTACTGAGTGACTGATAAAGGGTATTTTACACAGGACAAGTCCAGCACCAGCCAAAATCTTGTGAAAGTAGCTGAGATGCAGTGAGGCAGCAGATACGGCACCAGGACAACTTAGAACCCTTATTTTCCCAGTGCTTTCAGATACTTTAGTCTTTCTAACAGCAGACAGATTTCCACCAGTGCATATCACAAACCAAGGAAAGCCTTCTAAAAGCTCTGTTTAGTTCTCATTCCAGCAATCTGCACTAGGAGCACTATTTCCTCCCACCCTCATTTACAGCCCTGCGGAGGACTTTTAAAAACAATCTTCATTTGAGTCATGTTTAGGTTTTTTCTCACTTACGGGAGCTGGCGTGAGCAAGTTGGTGCTGCTTCCTGTCAGAGCACAAGGGAAATTCTCTGCTGTGTCTGGGCTGTTTCACCCCCTGCCCTGGGGTTTAGGGTGAATTCTGCCCCCTCCGAGGCTTTCTGAAGGAAAAGGGACAAGGAAACACGAAGGGTGCGGGGTGAGTTGTAGGAGTTCTCCCACTGAAGCACTGCAAAGCCCTGTTCTGTGCAGTCTGGGGAGGGGGATCAGCCCTGGTTTTCCTGAGGACACCAACAAAGGTGTGCTGGAACAGCTCCCCAGGGCAGTGGGCTCAGCACCCAGGCTGACAGAGCTCGAGGAGCGTTTGGATGATCCTCTCAGGCATGTGGTGTGACTCTTGGGGAGGGTGCTGTGCAGGGCTCAGGGCTGGACTTGGTGATCCTTGTGGGTCCCCTCCAGCTCAGCCTATCCTGTGATTCTGTGAGACCTGTTTTTTGGTGGTGTTGGCACACGGAGCCAAAGGGGGTGTGAATTCCTCCTGTCGATGCCAAGGGGGAAAAAAAAATTCTTTATCTGCATCTACTTTACTACTTGTATAACTGTGGCAGCCTGATAAAATAAATGTCTTTGCTCCCCCAGACATGGAACCTGGGGCTGCCAGCACGTCACTGCCCGACCCCAGCAGTGACTGTGACAGGAACGTGCCCCGGATCTGCGGCGTCTGCGGCGACAGAGCCACGGGTTTCCACTTCAATGCCATGACCTGCGAGGGCTGCAAGGGCTTCTTCAGGTGAGAGGGGGCCCTGGGGGCTGGGAATTGGGAGTGAGGTGCTGCCCTGGAGGCAGGAGGGACATCCCTGCCCTGGGGGGCATCACTGGGTGAGGGAGGGGATTGTCCCGCTCTGCTCTGCATTGGGGTGGCCTCACCTGCAATACTGGGGCAGTTTTGGGGTGACATCATGTAAGGAAGATATTGAGCCATTCAGGAGTGTCCAAAGGAGGGCAGGGAAGGTGGGGAAGGGCCTGGAGGGGAAGTGTGTGAGGACACTGAGGGCACTTGGTGTGTTCAGCTGGAGAGGAGGAGACTGAGGGGAGACCTCATTCTTTTAAAGGCTCAGTTTCACCCCAGTGTCAGTCCCAGTGATGCTCCAGGACTGACCCCTCCTCATGGGAGTTCAGGTCACTTGCATCAAGTGAGACAATGACTAATTGCTGGTGAAATGAAGGAAGGTGATGATGATGATGGGCTGGAAAGAGCCTTGCTCAAGTGTTCTGCACCATCAAGGCCTGGTTTACCCCTTTGAGCTGAGCTCTGTCAGCAACTGGGGCATGAATTTCCGCAGCAAAGTCATAACTCCTCCTCTGGCAGGAATTTCAGGGCAGATGGACGTTTTCACATACCAGTTTTGTGACCTGTTTTCAACCACAGCAGCTTCAAAGCTTGGCCAACCTGAGCAACAACATTTTCCTCCATTCCTCTCGCTAAACTCTCCTTCTAAGTGCTCTCCTTTCCTCTGCCCTGGTGTCCCCACCAGAACGAGGGGCTGTGATGTGACTCCATCCCTCCCTGGGTCGGGCTGGGGCTGGTTCTGCTGTGCCTGGAGGAGGGACAGAGCCTGAGATTGGCTCACTGGAGTGACAACAGAACTGCTGCAGGACCCCTTGGTGGCCCTCACCTGCCCTGCAGATGCACTTGTGACACGGTTCCCCTGCACAAAGTCCCCCAGGAAGTCCTGGGTTTAATGATCCCATTAATTAGGGATTTATTGGCACCTCTGGGTGCATGTAGCCTGCAGCACAAACAGGCACGAGGCTCTTGGCTGCTGGCTTCAAAGTCCAGTTTACTGCTGATGCCAAGGGCAACAGTGACCTTTTATTGGGCTCTGCTGTTTGCTCAGGAGCTCTGAAGCAGCACCTGAGCCAGAGGGATTTATTCCAGGGCCACTTGGCTGAGGCTTCCATGGCTTCTTGGTTCCTTCTGCAGATTTTCCCTGGTGCAGAGACACTTTGTGCCCCCAAGACGGGCATCCTGAGAGTGCCAGGGAGTTCCCCTGTCCTTGGCAGTGCTGCCTTTGTCCGTGGTGAGTGGTGACGTTGGTCTCCACACCAGGGACCTCTGTCCCCATCATTCACCCCCAGGAGCAATCCCCACGACCTCGGAGCTCTGCAAACCCCTTGACCCTGGGTGTGTTGGCTCCCACCCTGGGGCTGGCATTGAGCAGGGAGGGAGCTTGTTATTTTTAGCAGCCTGAGATCTTAAATGAGCCTTGAAATGGCTGGTTCTAGAGTTTTGTAAAAATACACTGGAGCCAGACGTCGTGAGCTCCCGCTGTGGGTCCAGGAGCCCCTCCCCTGCCCTGCTGGTGTCACTGGGGGCCCCTCGGAGCCACCAACCAGGACCTCGGGGCAGCAGAGCAGCTCCTGTGCCCGGCCACCCTGGGCTCGCATAAACTGCAATTTTCATTCCAAACCCAATCTCTTGGCTTGCCCTTGGACGCAGGACATCTTTTCCTGCCTGAGGGCCTCGTGTTTCTCTGGCTTGTTTGTGCATTCCCCAGCCTTGCCCTGGGCTGTGGGGGAAAAGATGAGCTGCCTGCTGGCCCCAGAGGCTCATAAGCAGAATTGTTTACTCAAAATGAGGGGATTTTGGGGTGTTCAGCTCCAAATCCCGACTTGCCTTCAAGCTGAACAATGTTTGCCCCCATTCTTGGGACAGCAGATGTCCTGCTGGTCTTGGAGAAAGGGAAAACCCCAGAGAAAAGCAGTAAAGTGAGAGCCAGTTGCTGGAAGAGACAGGGATTTCTTGGCATAAGGTGCCTTAGGGAGGGCTCTGCCATCCCCCTCTTCTGTATTAATTTTCCTAAAAGCATTTATTCATGTCAGGTAAAGGGAGAGTAAAGCTGCTTTGTTTGCATCTCCCTTTCTAAAATAGCTTCTAATTACATGCTGCTGGGTCTACAGCCAGAGGACATATTTCATATTTATATTTATACCCTACAAGCACAGGCAGGGTGCCAGCTGGGGCTGGGGGGGCCCTCTGTGCCAGCCCTTTGGTACATCCCCTTTAGTGCAGGAGTTGTGCCCCATCAGCTCGGTCTTGCAGGGGGGTTTCAGTGCTCCAAGAGCAACTCTTTGTGACAGGAGACTTGTCATCCCCATGCTGAACTCGGCATTAGCTTGGTGGCAGATTTCTCACTGTAGAACCTGAATTTGTGAAATCACGGAATGGTTTGGGATGGGAGGGAGGTTAAAGCCCCTCTGCCATGGCCAGGGACACCTTCCTAGACCAGGTAGCTCCAAGCCCTGTCCAACCTGGCCTTGAACACTTCCAGGGATGGGGCATCCTTTAGGAAATCTATTCCAGGGCCTTACCACCCTCACAGAGAAGAATTCCTTCCCAACATTCCATCTAGCCCTGCCCTGTGGCAGTGGAAGCCATTCCCCATTGTCCAAGTCCCTCCCAGCTCTCATGGAGCTGCATCTCTGCCCTGTTCCTCTGCTGAATTTCCCCTTCTGGACATTCTCACTTTGCCTTTCCAGCCTGGCAGCCCCCAGGGCTTGGTTTGCCTCCATTCCAAATCACCTCCTTTAAATCCAGGCCCTCTAGAAATCCTCACAAATCCAGAGAGGAGCTTTGCTCACTGAGGGAAGGTCATCGAGGAGCTTCATCCAAAGCAAAGTGGCATCTCCAAAGGCAGTGGAGAAACTGTCCGTGATGGAGCAGCTCAGCTCTGCCTCTAAAGTGCCACTAGTGAATCTCAGCCCTCCTGGGAGCTCTGGCTTTGAGCCTCTGCCTCGGAAGGTTCTACCTCTGGCCCTTTACCCTTTGCCTTGGAAGGTTCTGGCTTTGACTCCTTGACCCTTTGTCCTTGGAAGATTTACAGCCCCGACTGCAGCGGTGGGTTGACATGGCACAGTGTGGTTTTGGTGGAAGAGAGGGTTGTTATTTTAAGTGTTGTTTCTCTTGTATCCTGCAGTGAGATTTCTTTCTCCTGCACACACAAGCATGTGCTTCAGCCAGTTATTCCAGCAAAGCCAGGCTTCAGGGTGCATAAATGTTTAATAACACGACCCCTGCTCTGGTTTCTGTTGTCACTGGGGGGTTTCTCTACAATCCTTCCACTCTTCTTATGGCCTTCAAAACAGAAGTTTTAGATCCAGAAAGCTGCTTAACCCACAAGGTTGGACAGGGCTTGGAGCAACCTGGTCTAGTGGAAGGTGTTCTTGCTGGAACAAGATGGGCTTTAAGGTCCCTTCCCACCCAAACCATTCCAGGATTAGCCTGTGGTTGGAATCTTTAGCTCTGTTCTCCTTCTCAACACTGTCCAGTAGTGCCTGAACCTCTCACTCAGGGCTGTAGATGCACCCAGCCAGGTGCAGCCCCTCCAGCTTCACAGAATCACAGAGTATTCTGAGTTGGAAGGACCCCACAAGGATCACCAAGTTCAGCTCTTCAAGTGAGTGGCCTGTACAGGGTTTGAACCCACAATTTGGTGTGATTAGCATGGGGCTCTAACCTGCTGAGCTCATCTCAGGGTCTTCTCAAGCTGAACACAGCCAGGTCAGAGACACTTCCAGCATCCCCAACAATCCCTTTCCTGTGTGGGAGCCACGTTTGTCTTTCCATCTCCTCTGGATGTTTGGAGCAGCCTCCTGGGGACCCAACCCAGCCCTCACTCGGTGTTTCTCTGTTCCTGCCAGGAGGAGCATGAAGAGGAAGGCGATGTTCACCTGCCCCTTCAACGGGGACTGCAAGATCACCAAGGACAACCGGCGGCACTGCCAGGCGTGCCGGCTCAAGCGCTGCGTGGACATCGGCATGATGAAGGAGTGTGAGTGTGGCTGGGAACTTCCCAGCTCTGGAGTTCCCTCCCTTACTGGTGGTGCCAGGGGTGGGAAAGGGAGCAGGGAACCTGAACAGCCTCTGAGGACTCGAGGGGGATGGAAAGGGCAGGGGATGTGGTGGGTGATGACTGAGAGGAGCTTGTTTTATGATTGAGGCTGTTCCTGTGGGCACTGGTGATCCAGGAGTGGCTTTTCCTAGAGCCAAGTAGCTTTTCCTGGCTCTGGAGGAGCATCAGCTCTGTCCTCTGGTAGGGACTTTACAACACACAGGCAGAGTCTTTGGTAGTGTCTCCTTTATCTTCTGCTTTCTGCAAAATGTCTTTGTGGCCCATAAATTCTCTATTCCAGATGTCCAACTTCAACAATCCATCTTTCTCTCCCAGGCTTTGTTCATTGAAACATATCAGAGTTAGTTTATCAAACCTTTAAATTAAATTAAGACTTACATTAAAACTTCCTTTTCCCAAGCTGTGTTTCAAGAAAATCACCTTATGACAACTTTGCTAAGTGCTGGCTAAGAGTAAGTTAAGAACAGCACACTATTTATAATTAATAGAAATTATTTGTGATTAATTAGAACAACTAATTAAAAGTTAATTAAAGCCATTAACTAAAATTATTAAGCAGTTCTCTCATTTCCAACAGAACTGGCTTGTGTTTTCCTCCTCTGTAGCTCTGCCTTTTCTTTGGGCCCTGCCATGTGGGTCCCTCCAGCCACGTGCACAGCAGAGACTGAAGTAAACAGCAGAAGGAAGTAAAGTAGTTTTTAACCCAATCCAAACACACTAATGTTGTCCAAATATTTATTTTCTTCAAGTCTATTTATAGTTAAGCAGCTTTTAAAAACCAAATGTGTTTGACATGCTCCCTGCTACGTGCACAAGCTTTCCCCACCCCAGTCCTCAGGAGGAGGTTGGTGTTCCTGGAGTGTTCCAACCCAACAGCAGTTTCTGCTGGGAGTCTGTGCACAGGGTGTCCATGGCCCTGAAATTCAGGAAATGGAAGGGGTGCTCCTTTCCTCGTGTGCTGAGCAGGGGACAAACCCCTGTGCCTGCTGTCACAGGGTGTCACCAAAGCCTCCAGGTCCTCCAGAAAACCAGAGCTCGGAGATGCTCACAGGAAAAAAGCACATAAATTTCCAGTGATTCTAAAGATCCCTGATGAGCAGAAAATCCCCAGGTCTTGTTCTTTTAAACCAGAGGGAGAAAAAACCACACAGGGCACCATCTGTGCCTGTGGTTTGGGGACCCTGAGGAACCCATGGCTGTCCATCACACGGCTCATTTGGGGCTGCTGCTGCTGCTAACGAGGAAAGTGTTTTGGCTTGCACTAATTACCCAGGGCAGGCTGGAAAGTTCCTGGGCAGTGATGCTGAGGTGTTTGCTCTGGGTCCTGGGGATGGGCATGTTCTCCAGAGGAGTTAATGTGTAAGGGACTCCGTTAGCAAATTGTTACTGGATTAACCAAAACCAACCCCAAGGGACTAAAAATAACCTCCCGTGGACTTTGGTGCTGGGTAAATGGGGAGGAATGAGAGACTGCTGTTATTTTTAGCTGAATTAGGTTGGAGCTTTTGAGGGGGTTTGTGTCTTCCACAAGGCTTGTTTGTGTTGTGTCGTCCAGGTTGTTGTTGAATGAGGAGGAGCCTCATGGGTGAGACTCTGCTGTCCATGGAATCTGAGTGTGAGATGGGAAAAGAGGAGGAGGAGGAGGAAGGCAGACCCTGGCAGGCCTCGTGCCTGTGTTAATTTGGGGTCTGGCACAGGCAGACCCTTCTCCATCCCCAGAGTGTGGGCTGTGGGGGTGATCTGGGTGGTTTCAGACATCCCCTCCAGCCCAAACCATGCAGGACAAGTCCTGCAGCAGCGTGGCCGTGCTGAGGGTCCCTCCCCTGGCCCAAAATCCCTGTCTGGGTGCAGCCAGCCCCGTGGACCAGACACTGGGGTGATGGGCAGGAGGAGCCAGTGCTTGTCCATGAGGGATTGTGTTCAAACCCAGCAGAGCTCCAGGAGAGTGGCACTCCCTGGGAAGCTGGGACAGGACCAGGACAGCCACTGTCCCCTGAGCAGGGAGGGAGGAGGTAGAAGCTGGAGCTCAGCCGAGGTCCCAGGGCAGCATTCACAGCCTGGGCCCACCCCAAGCTCCCCACAGCCATATATTTGTGGTTTTCTGCCTGCCTTATCTGTCAGGGAAACCCACCTCCCAGCCATGGCATTTGGGATGGCTCCAAGGAGGGCAGGTCTCCAGCCTAGGGATGCCCCTGTTCCCCTCCTGCTGGTTTTTCCTAGGATGATGCTTGGCATGAATGGAGTTTAAAGCAGGGCTGAGAGTCTGGTGCTGGACTATCCACCTTCTGTGCCACTGGTTTAGGTGGCCAGAAAATGGAGAATTACTCTTTCCCTGCAAAACTGCCTTCTTCCAGCAGTCTGGAGCTGAGGAAGGGACATCCACCCCTCAGAGCCACGTGTGGGGGTGTGAGATGGGCTCCCTCAGGGGATTCACCTCTCAGTGTCTCTGCCCCTTTCACCCAGGCTTTAACAGCTCCTGTGTTCTCCTGTCTTCATGCAGGACCAGGCTCAGGTCATCTGCCTGACATGGTGGACTAAAGGTGGTGTAAAGCAGGAAGAACAATTATCACAATTATCCACCCTCAAATGGAGCAGCTGGAGGGAGCCACAGGCTCCCTGGGGAGCAGAGCTCTCCTGGCATTGACATTATTCCCTCCCCAACACCTCACTGGCTCCTGGGGAATGGGTTTGGTGCTTGTGGTGCCACTCAGCTGGAAATCAGTGACTGTCCTTGTGTCCTGGGGCTGTTTGTCCCTCTGCAAACATCCCCAGACATCAGGGAGGGCAGGGCCAGTCAATCCCCCTCCTTGTCTATAGTTTGCCTGGGGTCAGCACCCTGTGGATCTTCTTACCCCTTTCCTAAGGGAAAGCCCTGCTGGGATCTGGTTGGAGTCAGAAGCAGCTGATGCTCAGCACCCTCCCCATGAGTTTTGATTTATGATCTCAGGGCTGAAAATCCCCAAAGGAGAGGAGAACAAAACAGAACCAAACCATCATCTCAGAGCAGGGGAGAGGAGCAGAAATTGGCAGATGGTGTGGAAAGAGGGGAATTTCCCTGGGTGGTCAGGAGGGGAACAGGGATGCTCAGGGGAGCAGGAAGGGTTATGGTTGTGGAGGGTTTCCTGCTCGCCTCCACTTCCCAAAGAGGTGGTGGCACTCAAAGCCAAAACATGCCTGCTGCTCTAAATGTGGGATGTGTTCTTCCCCAGCCCGGGAGCTGCTGCCAGGCTCTGGGACTCCCAGATGTTTCCTAAACTTCCTTTTTCCTTTATATTTCACTGCCCTTTCCTGGTTGATGGAGTGAGTCAGTCTTTGTGCTGCTCCCCCCTGTCCTGCAGCCCTTCCAAGCCCCTGGTTTTGGCCGTGAGAGCAGAGCTGAGTCCCCACCCCATCAGCTGCATCCCTGAATCCTCGTGCTCCATAAGCCTGGCGTTGTTTCTCTGCTGTCTTGTGGTGTCTCCAGAGAGGGCCAGTGTCTGGCTGGCCGTGGTGGGCAGATGTTATCTCAGCCTCCACACGGCTTTGGGGTCAGAGCAGCCCACAGAGGCTCAGCCACGGCGCCAGCTGTGCCAGGAGTCTGTGGCTGGAGGGCTCTGGCTCAGCGTTTGGGATGTGAGCTGGGATCCCAGTGCAGCCACTGAGCTGCTCCCCAGTCCTGAACTCCGACTCAAGGCAAGTGATGGGCAACATTTGGACTCCTGTGAGTCCAAATAAGCACTGAATCCTTTTCCACAGCACTTTATAAAGCTGGGGGGGGGTCACTGCACTGACATCCCTCATCCATGTTATCCCTGGTCCTATGGAAATGCCATTCCTTCAGCTTGGAGCATTTCATGTTTGTGGCTCATCACTAGAAAAAGCTCCTGCCAGACTAAGAAATGCCACTGTCAGACTGTTTTCAGCCTCTTTGAGGGCTGGATTCCCTAAAAGAGGGAATCCCAAGCTGATTTCCCTTGCAGTCTTGCCCTAGCACAGAAACATCCTTATCTTTCCAATCCACTCTATGGATACTTCTTCATGCTCCTGGGATCAGAGAATAGTTTGGGTTGTAAGAGACCTATAAAGGTCACCTAGTCCTTGCAGGATCCCAAATCTGCTTGGTGTAACCTGCAAGAACCCCCTGTGAAGCCCCAGTCCTCAGGACACTGCCACCATGGCCACAGCCAAGTGCTTGGCTTTGGCCTGTCTTCATTCCCACCCCCATACATGGCTTTTCCTATTGGTTTCTCCCCTTGCATGCAGTGCCCAGATGGAGCTGATGCTTTTGGAATAAGAACTGGGGCAGGAGATGGCCAAATCCTGATTTTTCTCCCCAAGCAGTTGTGCTATGCCCCTCAGAGCTGCCATAACATGCCCAAGGTGGAGGTCACCTTTCAGCTCTGCTCATTCCCATCTCTCCGAGACCTTCCAGTGCCCTCTGAGATTGTGCAAGTTTGAAAATGGATTGGAAAAATGCCGTTGGCTAAAGGAGCAGGGATGGCAAACAGTTCCTTGCCTCAGCCCAAATTCCACCTCAACTTGCCCAGAGTCAAATCCCTGCATCCAGGGCAGGCTGAGCCACCTTGGCATCAGATAACATGCTTGGGGTTTTCTGAAATGCCTGGTGCAAGGGCTAATAACAGCCTGAGGAAGGGCAATTGCTATTTTTGGGTGGATGTGTTACCAAGAGCTGTCGGGAGTGGGTGACTCTGGTATGGGGACGAAGGTTGAACCCACGAGATCTGTGCAGCTCCCTCGTGCTTTTCTTTCCTTTCAGCCCCCTGAGGCCTTTCAGGTCTTCAAGGCCTTTTTTATTAAGTTAAGATTTGAGCCCAGGTTGTCTGTGGTCGCTCCTCTTCCCTAAAGGAATGGGAAAAGCCTTGTGCATTGCCTTGGAGTCCAACTCTTGGCCCCTGCCAAGGGCCATCGCTCCTCATACAAGCCATAAATACCCACCCTGAGAGTGGGGGGTGTTTACATGTGCCCTTAGCTTAAACATAAGGATAGAACATCTCTGGGGATGCTGCAGAAGTGCTGCTGGATACCCAGGGTGGCAGCTGGGGCTGAGTAGAGCTGTGTTGGGCACCAGGGCTGGGTGAACCCCTTGATCTGAGTCTGGCAGGGTCAGGATTTCTGTCAGCTGAAAGCACAGAACAAACAGCAAGGGAGCAGAGCAGGCAGGTGGCAGTGCTGACATGGCCTTATTGCACCCAGTCTTTGCCTAAAAGCACCATAAAGTGCCGGGCACAACAGGAGGCTGTGACCCCACAGCCCAGGTGAGAGCAGGACAAACTGCAGGGGTTGATGCAGGTTTAATAACTGAGTATCCAGGTGATGGGGATGCTCTGCTGCACCTGAGCTTGTTTCAGTCCCTGTTTCTGACACCTCCCCTGCCCCACAGTCATCCTGACAGACGAGGAGGTGCAGAGGAAGCGCGAGATGATCCTGAAGCGCAAGGAGGAGGAAGCTCTCAAGGAGAGCCTGAAGCCCAAGCTCTCAGAGGAGCAGCAGAAGGTCATTGACATCCTCCTCGAGGCCCATCGCAAAACCTACGACCCCACCTACGCCGACTTCACCAAGTTCCGGGTACCCAGATGCTCCCAGTCCCTTTCATGCCACAGCTTCTTGTCGCAGAGCAGTTAAAAATCCAGCTGCAGAATCCTCTTGGCTGCTCTTGGCAGCAAGGGAACAACTGCCACACCTTTCCCTCCCAGCCCCGTTCCTCATGCCCTGTGCTTCTCTTCCAGCCCCCAGTGAGATGCCACCCCAACAACAGAGGGGCAACAAAGTCCTCCTCTATTGTCACCCAGGACCTGTCAGAGGAGGATTCCACTGATCTCTTTGGTTCTGATGGCTTCAGCACGTTCTCAGGTACCACACTCACCTCTTTGGAGGTGGCAGGGGCAGAAATGCAGTAGCTTTACTGAAATCTGGCCCTTCAGACCCTTGTTTTACCTCCTGTGGGGGCTCATTTAGCTGCAAAACCTTCCTTGGGGTGTTGGAGCATCACCCTCTGAGGGTCTCCCTCTCTCCAGAGTCCGTGGAGCCCCAGATGTTTTCCAACCTGGTCCTCTCCGAGGAGAACGATGAGAGCTCCTCCATGAACATCGAGTTCTCCCAGCTCTCCATGCTCCCACACCTGGCTGACCTGGTCAGCTACAGCATACAGAAGGTGATAGGCTTTGCCAAAATGATCCCGGGATTCAGGTGAGACATTTCTTCCCAGATCCACTCTTGGGAACCCTGTCCTACCCTCCACAGCCAGATCGTGTTCTCTGTGTCACCTTCACAGCTGTCCCTTGGCTCTGTTCCCTTCCCAGGTCTGTTCCTCCTTTGATGTTTTCTGTCTCTCCTCCTTCCTGGGGTTCTCCTCTCTTCCCTTTCCAAGCTCTGGAAAATTCATCACCCAAACTCTGTCACTGAAACCGCTTGAGCTGCTCCAACACTCAAGGCCACCTGAGGGGTTTGTGAAGGACCTCAGGACCTGTTTCACTCCCGGCTGGTGCCCAGGGCATCAGTAAATGCACCTGCAGAAATCCCTGACACAGGAACCGTGGGGAGGGAGTGGCTGGGCTGGCCCCACTAAGGGATGGGGTGACAGATGGGACCCTCACAGAGCAGCAGTTTCTGTTCCTCTGCTCACAGACAAGTCTCACTTCAACCTCCTTCCCCTATGCAGGGACCTGTCAGCAGAGGACCAGATTGTCCTGCTCAAGTCCAGTGCCATCGAGGTGATTATGCTGCGCTCCAACCAGTCCTTCACCCTCGAGGACATGACCTGGACCTGTGGCAGCAATGACTTCAAGTATAGGGTCAGCGATGTCACCCAAGGTAAAGTTGCCAGACCCTCTCCTGCTGAGGAATCTCACACCAGCCTTAAATTCAGGTGCAGAAATCCCACGGATTTTTCTCTGGAAAGCCATTCCCTCTGCACCCAGCAAGCTTGGAAAGGTGCTGGATCCTGCCCTGAACCTCTTTCACTTAAGGATTTGGGGGCCAACATGGGCAACAGGGCATGCATGTGATAGAATGGAACCTTAAATCTCTCTCTGCACTTGGAAAAGCCTCAGAGTAACCTGGGGCTTGTGGAAGGGAAGAGGAGGCAAAATGTCTGCAGGTTAATTGTCTTTATGGGTTTAAAAAGACAAAATCTGCTCTGTAATCTCCTGCTTTAGGGAAACTGTTGGGAAAAAGTGCAGTTAAATCCAGCATGCTTTGAGCTGTATCAAAAGTCATTTTCCTCCATCCCTGCTGTGCAGG
This sequence comes from Anabacerthia variegaticeps, assembly GCA_035583185.1. Classification (NCBI taxonomy): domain Eukaryota; kingdom Metazoa; phylum Chordata; class Aves; order Passeriformes; family Furnariidae; genus Anabacerthia; species Anabacerthia variegaticeps. The sequence goes on from JAWWEW010000069.1 coordinate 5,023,530, forward strand.
ATGAGCTGCTGAGCTCCGTGGGAGATCCTCTTCCAGAGCCAGCTGTGCTAAAGGTCCCTTCTCTTCCCAGCTGGCCACAGCATGGACCTGCTCGAGCCACTCGTGAAATTCCAAGTGGGCTTGAAGAAGCTGAACCTTCACGAGGAAGAGCATGTTCTCCTCATGGCCATCTGCATCCTGTCCCCAGGTAGGACCACGCTCAACCCCCAGGGCCACAGGCCTGCCAGGGTTTGGTGTGTCCCCAAAAAAAGGGTGGGAATGACCTGCAACATCGGGGCAGTTTTGGGTACCAAAGTATAGGAAAGATATTAAGATGTTAGAGTGTCCAAAGGAGGGCAGCAAAGATGGGGAAGGGTCTTAGGGGGAAGTTGTGTGAGGAGTGGCTGAGGGCACTTTGTGTGTTCAGCTGGAGAAGAGGAGACTGAGGGGAGAGCTCATTGCAGGGACAATTTTGTGGGGAGGGGCAGGCACTGATCTCTGCTCTGTGGGGACAGGGACAGCACCCAGGGAATGGCTGGAGCTGTGTCAGGGCAGGCTCAGGGTGGATCTCAGGACAAGGCTCTTCCCCCAGAGGGTGGTGGGCACTGCCCAGGCTCCCCAGGGCAGTGGGCACAGCCCCAAGGCTGCCAGAGCTCCAGGAGGGTTCGGATGATGCTCTGGGGCACAGGGGGTAACTGTTGAGGATGGGGCTGTGCAGGGCTGAGGGTCCCTTCCAAACTGAGCATATCCCTTGCTCCGCAGACCGGCCGGGCGTGCAGGACACCTCTCTGGTGGAGTCGCTGCAGGACAGGCTGTCGGAGATCCTGCAGAGCTACATCCGCTGCCGGCACCCCCCTCCCGGCAGCCGCCTGCTCTACGCCAAGATGATCCAGAAGCTGGCGGACCTGCGGAGCCTCAACGAGGAGCACTCCCGGCAGTACCGCTGCCTCTCCTTCCAGCCCGAGCACAGCATGCAGCTCACGCCGCTCGTGCTCGAGGTCTTCGGCAACGAGATCTCCTGACGGGACCCGGGGCTGAGCACCCACGGAGGGAAGGGGCAGGTCCGCCTGGGTTTGGGTTTGCCCGAGGCAGCCCAAGGGACGCAGTCCCTGCGGGGGTTTTGTCCTCTGGGTTTGGGTTTGGAACTCCTGCTTTGTTTTGTCCAGGTTCGCAGACCCAGATCTGTTCCCACTTCCCTGCCCTCTGTGTGAGCTGACTGATCCCTTCACGGAGAGTTTGAGGCTGGGCTGCCCCAAATCCCGTCTGGTTTTGACCTGGGCAGTGGGGCTGTGGGGAAGGAGAAGTGCTGGGGTGGTTTTGCACCGGGAGATGGACTCGGGGCACTGCTGAGCATCCTCTGCTCCCTCCCTCAATCCTGCAGCCCTCACTCCCTCCCCACGTCCAGGAGAAGCCAGTGTGATTGAACACCCTGAGCCCCAGCCAGGAGGGGGGTCACCCCACAGACCAGCTCAGGCACATCCCACGAACTGCTGTAGGGCTGGGATGGGCCAGAGAGGGCTGAGCGAGCCCCGAGAGAGGAAATTTGTGCTCAGCCCCCAAAGGGAAGAGCCACGTGAATTCCATTTGCACTCCCAGCACTGCCTGGAGAGGGGGGCAGGGGTATCTCTGGGTGCCTTTTCCCCCGCTGTGTGATGGGGTGACGACCCCTGGGAGGGGGGAACGACCTCGAGGGTGGGGGAACCCCCCCGGGATGTGAAGGTGGGCACGGTCCCCCCGTGTCCTGCAGCTCCGTGTCACTGTCCCACTGCGGGGAGGGGGGTTGGGGGCTCCGGGCAGAGCTGTCCGAGCCCCCCGGGCCGTGCACGGTGTCCGGAGGGGTCCTGGCCAATAAACTCCTGCTTGGGCAAACCAGCTCAGCCCCGAGTGCCGTGGGGGGTGCGGGTCCGTCTGTCCCCGCGTGTCCGTCCGTCCCCACAAGGGCTGCACGACTGGGTGTGTCTGTCCTGGAGGCTGGCGGAGGTGTCCGTGTGTCCTCGTGTCCCCCCCCTGTGTCGGTGCGTCCCTGTCCGTGTGTCCCCGTGTCCCTGTCCCCGTGTCCCCTCCTGTGCTCCCCCTTTCGCCCACCAGAGGGCGCTCCCTCCCCAAGCCCCGCCTTTGGCCCCTCCCCTGGCGGGCGGTGCGGGGGGGGGCTGCACGAACTGCGCGCGCGCGGGGGAGACGAGGTGGGGCTGGAGGGAGGGGGCGTGGTCCGAGTTGACGGGGCGTGGCTTCTCCGGCTCCATGGGCAGCTGCGCACGCGCCGCGCGCCTCGTGGCGGCCATGGCGGGCACCGCCACCGGCAGCGGCCCCGCCGGGCCCGGGCTGAAGCGGCCTCACCCCGAGCCCGCCCCGCGCATCGGCACCCACGACGGCACCTTCCACTGCGACGAGGCGCTCGCGTGTTTCCTGCTGCGGCTCCTGCCCCGCTACCGGGTACGGCCCCGGGCCGGTGCGGCGGGACGGCGCGGGCACCGTGTAGGCCCCGGGCGCGTCTCTCGGGGCCCACCCGGGCTCACAGCGCTGAGTTCCCGGCCCCCCGTGGCGCCCTGGGGGCCCACCCAGCGCCGCCCCCTCGGCCCCAGCCCGACCGGGGCCCCCTGCCGCTCCCGGCCCCTTCGCGGGGCGGCTCCCGGGGACCCTCAGGCTCGGTGTCGCCCGGCAGGACGCGGAGGTGGTGCGGACGCGGGACCCCCAGCGCCTGGCCCAGTGTGAGGTGGTCGTGGACGTGGGGGGCGAGTACGACCCCGAGCGGCACCGCTACGACCACCACCAGAGGTGAGAGCCCCGTCCCCCCCGCGCCCAGCGGCGGCTCCGGCGGGCCCTGAGACTGAGCCCGGGCCCTGCAGGTCCTTCACAGCGTCCATGAGGAGCCTCCGGCCCGACAAGCCCTGGACCACGAAGCTGAGCAGCGCCGGGCTGGTCTATTGTCACTTCGGCTCCCGGATCCTGGCGGGGCTCCTGGGGCAGCCGGAGGACGGCCCCGTGGTGACAGCACTCTACGATAAGGTATGAGGGACCGTGGGGGCTCTGACCCCCTCCAGTGCCCTGGTCACCCCACACGAGAGCGCTCAGGGGGCAGCACCTCGGGAAAGAGACCAGTTTGTGGCAGCAACTGGTGTGTGTGGTTGGACACCCAGGCAGACTGGCCCCTGCTGCACTTCCCTCGTTTCCTCTCCTGCTTTGGCCCCCATTTCCCCACAGTTGTCCCCATTGAGCCCCTGCTATCTCCTTACTGTCATCCCCCCACTGCTGTCTGTGACACTCTTCCCCCCCATCCCCTCACTGTCCTCCCCCTGCTGTCTGTGACACTGTCCCCCCTCATCCCCTCACTGTCTCCACTGTTCTCTTTGTCCTCCTGCCCCCCCGTTGTCCCCTCAGTCCCCGCTGTCCCACTCACTGTCCCCCTGCAGCTGTACGAGAACTTTGTGGAGGAGATCGATGCCATCGACAATGGGATTGCACAGGCAGAGGGGGAGCCCCGCTATGCCCTCACCACCACCCTGAGTGCCCGCGTGGGGCACCTGAACCCCCGCTGGAACGACCCCGACCAGGACACTGAGGTGGGTATGGGCCCCGCAGCCCCTCAGGGACACCCAGCTTGGGGACACCTGGCTCGGGGACACCCCTGACCCCGCACTGTGTCCCCAGGCGGGGTTCAGGCGGGCGATGGAGCTTGTGGGGGGTGAGTTCATGGACCGACTCGACTACTACCACCGTTCCTGGCTGCCGGCACGGGCACTGGTGGAGGAGGCCATGCGGCGCCGCTTCGAGGTACCACCAACCACACGGGGGGTCTGACGGTTTGGGGGGAGCACTGGGGTGTGGGGAGGCCAAATCACCTCAGCATAAACCTCCCTGCATGGCCGTGCAGCTCCCACTCTGCCCCCACACAGCTCTGCACCCCCATTATGCCCACCCCATACCCTCACACAGGGCTGTGCACCCCCACTTTGCCCACCTTTCTTCCTACCACATATGGGGGTCTCTGAGCCCCAGGGGGGTGAAGCTGAGCCCCTGGGCCATTTGAGTGCCCATCGTGTCCCCCTTTCCAGGTGGACTCGAGTGGGCAGGTGCTGGAGCTGCCCCAGGGTGGCTGCCCCTGGAAGGAGCACCTTTTCCAGCTGGAGCAGGAGCTGGCTCTGCCCAAGCCACTTCAGCTCGTGTTGTTCCCGGACCGGGGTGGGCAGTGGCGGGTTCAGAGCGTCCCCACGGGACCCCACACCTTCCAGAGCAGGTGAGACCCCTCCCCTTGTGCTGTGTACCCACACTGTTCCCCTGCACCCCCATACACAGCTCTGCACCCTCACTCTGCCCCCTATACCACCCTGGGGGATGGTGCAGGTTGTCACCCACTGTCCCCCGTCTCCCCCAGGCTCCCTCTGCCCGAGGCATGGCGGGGGCTCCGGGATGAGGCCCTGTCCCAGCTCTCCGGCATTCCCGGCTGTGTCTTCGTCCACGCCAGCGGCTTCATTGGAGGGAACCAGACCCGGGATGGGGCTCTGGAGATGGCACGGTGGGCACTGCAGCACGGGGGGGGCACACAGAGTGGGTGAGCCCCCTCCCATCATGGTCACTGCAAAAGGGATCCCCCTGCCCCGGTGTAGGGGGTTCCAGGGATGGCTGGGACTGTTCCTGTAACGGGATTGCAATGAGATGCTTTGAAGGACCTGCTGTCCTGCTGGGGGCTAGCCCCCCCAGGGGTGTCAGTGTGCCCACCCTGCAGCGTTGGATGGGCATCAGCCCAGTCAGAGACTTGCCGGTTCCGTTTATCTGGATTGTGTTCCCGTTCCTGCTATACCCCTGTTCCAAGGGGTTTCCAGCACCAGTAAAAACCAGGGTGTGCCCAGTGGATGCACTGTTGGGGCAGTGGGGGTGTCCCGGGGACATGGGTAGGGCTGTGTATGGCACTGGGTGTCACTCTGAGTCCGGTGCAGCCACGGCCCGCCCCAATCCTGCATGTCAGCAGCACGCAGGGGCTGGGGAGGGCCACAGAGCCCCCCCTCCCTTGCCACCCAGCCTCCTTCCCAGGGCAATGCAGGCAGCTTGGCTGCTCCTGCTGGCACTGGGGCTGCCTGGGCACCCGGGGGGCTGCCAGTGCCCAGGGGGGGCCTCCCGGGCACTGCCCCTGCCCAGCAGCCACAATGAGACACTGGAGGGGGCTGGGGGAGCGCGGGCACCTGACGTGGTGGTGCTGGTGGCCATGGGGGGGTGGCTGGGGGCTGTCCTGGTCTATGTGGGCCGGTTTGTGCGGAGGAGCCGAGCAGAGACGCAGCTGCACCTGGAATATCTGCGGGCGCTGCCCTGTGCCCCCCCTGGGCACCGGGGACAGGAGGAGGAGGAGGAGCCGCTCAGCACCTTCCTTGGAGGCAGCACCAGGAGCAAACCGGGCAGTCCCAGGGGGTGAAGCCCCCCCAGACCTGCCCCAGCAGCTGCGGTGGGTTCATACCCCAATTTACCCCCTGGGTCCTCCTGCCTGTGCAGCCCCACAGAGGGGCCAGATGCTGCTGGGGTGGAGTGGTGGGGGCTCCCTGTCCCTCCTTGGGGAGCATTTTGGGGGGTCTGAGGGGTGTTTGGGTGTGGGGATGAGCAGGGACCCTGCACTCTCTCCATTATCCCTGTTATTGCAGCGTAATCCCAGGGATTAACCATATGTAATCCCAGGATTTAACCACAATGCTCTTCCCCATTAATTCCTTCTCTGGGCAGGGGGGGGTCCATCTGCTTTCCCCTCTCCTTTGCTGCTAGGGATGGGGCTCACGTGGGATGGCATGAGCATCCTGGGGCCTCCAGCCCTGCTCGCAGCCCCAGCTGGACTCACATTTGGGTTTTATGGACCCACGAGTTTTCAGTTAACTTTGGAGGGCTCTACCCACTCACAAGGCGAAGCCTGGGGGCTGCATTTGCAGCCAAGGACCCCTCAGCCTCCCCTGCCCTTACGTTTCCCCAAAATGGGGCTCTTTAACCCCAAAACAGGAGCCCTGACCCACGGGCTCACACCAACAGGTTTCAGCACGGGGAAATTCTGCAAGTTCACCCTGAGTTCTTTCTGACCCTCAAAAGCAGCTCTGGAGCACCTGCAGACCCATGAAACTTCCAGAACTCACCCCACCAAAAACTTTCAGCCCCCTCAGGGCAAGGAAAGAGAAGAGGGGGGAAAGTCACCTTTAATCAGCACTGAAAAACTCTGTGAGGCCCCCTCTGTCCCCCCGGGTGTTGAAGGTACCTGCAGCCACGCCGGGAGCCCTGGGAGGAAGATGAGGCTGCACAGGGAGGAAGAGGAACTGCCAAGGCCCCAGGCTCTGGTCACAGCTCTGAGAAGAGGGGCTGCTCCCTCACACTAGGCATGACGGGGATGGGGCTGCGGTGGGGGCTGCCACGGGGCAAGTGGGCGCTGACAAAGAAGAAGGGGATGTGGCTGATCTTCCCCGAGGACCAGCACTGCAGGGGAAGAGGACACAGAACGGGATGAGGGTTCAAGATCCCAGACACCTTCCCATGCCTTCTCAGGCCAGCCACTGGTCTCCCTCAGGGACAGCAATGGAAGCCCCCAACACCAAGGGGGCAGTGACTCACCACAGTCAGGAGGGCTCCTTGTGGGAAGCAGGGGTGGAAGGCGATGATCTGGGGCCAGGCACCGTGCTCACCCCGCACGAACCCGCTATGGGACACGGGAGAGGCCACGGTTACAGCACAGCCATGGGCACCCCCTGAAAACCCTGTGCTCCCAGGGCCAGCCACAGGGAAGTGGAGAAATGTGGGACCTCACAGAATGCACTGGGCAAGGACAACCCAAAGCCAAGGGGTTTGAGTGGATAATGGACAATATGGACAAACCACAAAGGATTTGGAGGTAAAGCGGTGGCAGAGCCTGAAGCAGAAGCACAGGATTGTGTCTCCTGACACTGAGGGGCGGGCAGCTCTTCCCCACCACACCCCTGGGGGGTTAATGGTATTCAGTGAACCCACCCAAACCCCGCCACGACTCACCAGGGCAGGAGCTCAAACACGGGGCTGTTGCGGGTGCGGAACACGGCGATGACCATCTGGCTGCCTGGAGAGTCAGGATGTCCTGCAGGAGGGAGGGGAGCAGGAAGGCTTTCCCTTGGTCCAGGGACACATGGACAGGCACCTTGGTGCTCCTTTTCCCTGCTGGGACTTTCAGGCAAAACCTGGGACCGGATCAGGCAGGACTCACCTCTGATGATCACTGCGAGTCTCTCTCCAGTGGGATCCCACACCATGGAATGAACCTCTCCTCCAATCCTGAAAGCAGGAGCAGCACTGAAGCCACAGAACTGGGGGGCATGGAGCCCCTTGGCCTTTCAGGCACCCCCAGCATCAGGGAGGACAGACCTCCTCAGCCCCCTGGGCTTCCTCAGAATGAGGGGCACAGATACCCTCAACTCCCCAGTGTCCCAGCACCGAGGGGCTGCTGCCAAGGGAAGCAGGATTCCCCCTGCCCCCAAGGTGTCACAGCCAGACCCACCTCTCGTCGCCATAGAGTGTCTCAAAGGTGGTCTCTGACAGGTCTGCCACGATCGAGGCTGTTTTGGAGCCTCCCACTTGCCCCTGCATTTCCCCTGGAGGGAACAGCCTGGTCACTCCATAAATCCCACTGAATTTTTTCCAAGTGAGCATTAATTATCCATTCCTCACAGCAATCTGCTGGTATCCCAGCAGCCTCTGCCTATGTCTGGGATGGAGGACAAGAGACAGCAAACACCAGGACTGGCCCCTCCGCTCCCAAACCCCTGAGCTGGCCCTGGACCCTCTGGAGTCTCCCTGCAAACCCATCGTGTCTACATGACTGACAGGCAACATGAGGGTGGGGATAAACCCAACCCCAGAGATTCTGTGCTCTGGGAAACCCCCAAAATCCCCATCCCAGCTCCCTCACCCCGCTTCAGCCAGAGCTGAGGGATCACCTGGACCCACCCTCAGCCCATGGGAAGCTCCAGCTTTGGCAGACTCACCCCGGTACTCGGAGAAGGACAAGGAGTAGATGACGGACTCCCCCAGCACTGTGAAGAGCAGTCGGCTGCCATCTGGGCTCCAGCACCCCGTCTGTGGGACAGGAAGGGTTTGCAGGGAAATTCCAGTGGCTCCAGGGCCAGCTCAAGGGTTTGTGGATGGCCCCTCCCCTGGCCAGGGATCACTTGGAGCCAGCTGGGAATGGGGGCTTTTTACTAAAACCCAGCAATGTGTCCCTGAGGGCCTTGGAGGTGACATCTACCCTACAAGGTGAGGCTGCACCCCAAATCCTGGGGTCAGTTTGGGGCTACAAGACAGACACTGAGGGGCTGGAGAGTGTTCAGAGATGGGAATGGAGGTGGGGAAGGGTCTGGAGAATTTGTGTGAGGAGCAGCTGGGGGGGTCTCAGCCTGGGGAAAAGGAGGCTCAGGGGACCTTTTTGCTCTCCAGAACTTCCTGACAGGAGTGGGGAGCCAGGTGGAGGTTGGGCTCTGCTCCCAGGGAACAAGGGACATGACAGGAGGAAATGGTCTAAGGCTGCACCAGTGGACTTTTGGTTGGATATTGGGAAAATTTCCACACATTAGGAACTGTCCAGCCCAGGCACAGCTGCCCAGGGCAGGGAGGGAGGTGGTCCCCAACCCTGGAGGGATTTAAAAGCTGTGTGGATGTGGCACTTGTGGACATGAGACTCCATGGTCTCAGAGGGCTTTTCCAGCCTAAATGATTCCATGGATGAGGAATCCACCCTACCTGGCAGCGTCCTCTGATCGTGGGCCACCGCTCACATGTCCACATCTGAGCCTCCCACACCCTGCAAGGAGACAGGCTGGAGTGAGCAAAGTGAATTCCTGGGATCTGCCCCAATCCTGCTGCTTCAGGAGCCCACAATGTCGGGCCCCAGTCACCCACCCATTTCCCTTTTTGCCCCCACAGAAAGAATGGGAGGACACTGAGGATCCAGATCCACTTGGTTTTGGAGCAAAAATGAGGATAAGGGCTGCGATGGGAGCTGGGCAGGCAGGGAGCTCACCGGAACACAGCAGAGGGAGTGGCTGCCAGCACCTTGCTGCCATCAGGTGACCAGGCCAAGTAGGTGACACCGCCACCCCCAAACCACTGCAGCTGGACACAGTTTTCAGTGGACACATCCCACACCTGGAGGAGGGGACAAGGAGGGCAATGGTGACACCAGAACTGGAACACTGATGGGTCATTAGCACAGCTTTGGTGGTGGGACTGTGTGGATTAGGGAACAGAGAGTGATGCTTTCAGGTCCAGTTCAAATTCTGGAGCTGCCTGACCCACCCTCTGCCCAGCTGACCCCGTGGGGTGTCTGTGGTTCCCATATCCCCCCAGGGAGGCACAGCCAGCTCAGGGCTCCTCACCAGCATGGCCGTGTCCACTGGTGATGCAGAGAGCAGCCGCTCCCCACTGGGTGCCCAGGCCAGGCTGGTGACAGGGCTGTGCCCTGGGTAGGACAGAACCTGGGCACAGCCTGATGACGGTCTAGAAGGGAGAAAGAAACCACTGGGAAGGGCTGGGACAGGCTGACAGATCAGGCACCTGCCTGACATCCCAAAGCCAACCCAAATGAGGTCACAACAGCAGGGCAGAGGATGTGGGGGCTGTCACCTTGTGGAGAGCGAGGTGGGATCCAGGTGCCACACCAGGACACAGGTCTGGCAGGCAACGGCCAGGATGGAGGCACAGAGAGGCTTCCAGGCCATGGAGGCCACGTTCCTCTGCAGGCGATGCTTCAGCGAGGGGACAGTGGCACTGCCGGGGAGGGGGGACATGTGACAAGGGGAAAGTGTAGGACCAAGAGTGTGGGCCGTGTCCCAGTGCCCTCTGCCAGCTTTGACCACAGTGCAGGGGAGAAGCAGAGTGGGAAGGGGGGTTAGGGTTAGGCCCCGCCATGCCCTGCTTCCCAGGGTGGTGGGGACAGGAATTCCCAGACAGGTTACAGCAAGGGACAGGAATTCCCAGCCAGGTGACACCGGAGTGAGCCAGAGCACACCTGGTGCAATTGGCCAGAGCTGCCCCCAGCCTGGCCCTGGGGCAGGAGGGGGCCTGGGCTGGCCAGAAATCCCAGCTGGGGGAGGGGGCTGGAGCAGGGCAGCGCGGAGGGGGATGCAGGACCAGCCGGCAGAGTCTTCTCCTGAGGAGGGATTGGCATTCCCTGGGGGAGCAGGGAGACCTGGGGGAGAGAGGAGACTCAAGGACACCCCAGAGACTGCTCTGCCTGTGCCCCCCAGACTATGGGACCCCCCGGGCTGTGGGACCCCTAAGGCTCTGTGACTGCCCCCAGGCTAAGTCACCCACAGGATTCCCCCAGAGCTACAGAGCAGGGAGAGAAAGGAAAGCCAAGGTTTTGATCAGGCTCATGCTCCAGGCAAGGGGAAGAGTGGTGGCAAAGGACCAGGGAGGAGCTGAACGTGAGCCCAGGAGTGCCCAGGTGGGCAAAAAGGCCAAGGGCACCTGGCTTGCATCAGCCACAGTGCAGCAGCAGGACCAGGGCACCCCGAATCCTGGGAGACAGCAGCGGCTCCAGCCCCACCTGTTGGAGTTGTAGACCCGAATGGAATCATCCAGAAGCGCCACAGCAAACTTGTTGGTATGGGGATGCCAGGCAAAGGCTCGAATGGGGCATCCGGCCCTGGAGGGAGGGACAGGGCAGAGTGAGGCTCAAGGCAGCCCAAGGTGATGGGCTCTTAGGCATCCAGCACCCCCTGAGCTGCCAAAGGCATTTCCCAGAGTCCCCAGTGAAATAAAACTTCCTTTCTGCTGCTGAATGGGACAGTTTTGTTTGAGAAATTCCCTGTTCCTGGCAGTTATTCACAGGGCTCTGCTGAGGGGCTGGTTACCACAGTCTGGGGTTGGAACTGGAAGGAATCCTGCAGTCTCTGATCTCCTTTATCCCTGATTTCTGCGCATCAGGGGCTTTGCCTCTCTCTGACCATTGTATGCAAACCAAGGCAGCCAAAGCCAGTAGGAGAGTATTTGCCCTCAATGTGGCCAAGCCCACCCAAACAGGGCCATCCTCCCCTTGTACCTCCACCCCTCACCCAACGCCATGGGGGGTTTACAGAGCCTGGGCACGGAGGTTTTGGGATGCACAGGACTCACCAGTCCACGGCCTGGGAGAAGGCTGCGATCATGTCCTCGCTGGTCAGCTGCAGGGGAGAGCACACAGTGCTGGCAGCAAGGACCCCCTGTGCCCACCTCTCCTTTTCCTCTCCCCCCACCCAGATTTTGACCCCTCTTGGAGCACTTTGGGTGCTGGGAAGGCATTAGGGCAGCATTCTCCCTTTGGTGGAGGAAAGAGCAGCGTTTGGAGCTGGGCATCACCGGGAGGAGCATCTCAGTGGGGTTTCAGCAGGGAAGGGACCACCCACCACCCCAACTGGCCTCACCCAGCCCCAGGGAACAGCCCCAGAAGGACTCACAGAGAGGTGTGGGAACAGGGATCCGTGGAGTGAGGAGAGCCAGCGGCACACAGCCAGCGCATGGCTCGAGCCCATCCTTAGCCACTGCAGCCCTGGGGGGGGAAAAAAGACCCTCAGATGCCCCCACCGACACCACAGGGGGCACGGGCAGGGCCGGCACGACAGAACAGAGGGGTCAGAGATCCAGAGATCCTGGGGGGTGTCCAACAGCAGCCACGACTCACCCTCCTCCTCGGCGCTGGCCACCTCCCTGAGCACCCCACAGACCCCCACATCGCGCCTGCAGCCAGAGCAGGGGCAGCCCTTCAGCACCCCCTGCCCTCTTTGGGGAGCAGATCCGTGGTCTGGGGGGCACTTTGGGGGAGACTCACCAGGCGCTGAGGCAGCGCTTCCACAGGGACTCTCGGTGGTGGATGAACGGCGGGCGGACACTGGGCTCCAACCGGCTGTGAGCCTTGAGGGGCTCCTTGGGCAGGCTGAGCACAGGCAGGTCGGGCACCTGTGGGCACCCACAGCACCTCTGAGCCCACCCCTACCCCTAAGCCAGGGGTGTGATGGGCAGCACCCAGAGTACCCCTGAGCCTGGGCACAGGGCATAAAGGGGCACAAGGAGGGGTGAAGGAACAAGGGAACATCCAGGGGATGCCCAGCCCCAGTGGGGCAAGGAGACATCCCCAGCACAAGCGGCCGGAGCTCCAGCCACAGGTGAGGGGAGCAAATGTGTCACCCCCAAGGCTGGAGGGGAGAGTGGCACAGGTCTGGGAGCCAGAGGGTCTCACCTGGCTCTGGGGGGTCTCACCTGGCTTGGGAAGGGGCTCTCTGGGGGTCTCACCTGGCTGTGGGGAGGGGAAGGGGCTCTCTGGGGGTCTCACCTGGCTCTGGGGGGTCTCACCTGGCTCTGGAAGCAGAGCGGGAGCTGCTCGCTGAGGCGGCCGCAGACCAGGGCGTTGTTGAGCTCGTAGAGGGTGACATCGCCGGGGGGCGGCGGCGGCGGGAACAGCCCCAGGGTGCACATGGCGGGGCCGGGCCTGGCACGGGCGGGGGGGTAAGACCTGCAGCCCCTCGGCCCCCCTGGACCCCTCAGACCCCCTGGGCCCCTCAGGTCCCCCTGGACCCCTCAGGGACCCCTCAGGACCCTCAGTCTCCCTTGGTCCCCTCAGGTCCCCCTGGACCCCTCAGGGACACCCTAGACCCCTCAGGGACCCCCCGCCCCACCCTGGACCTCTCAGGGACCCCCAGCCCCTCCAGATCCCTTCAGGCCCCTCCTCAGCCCCCCCTGAACCTCCCGGGACCCCCCAGCCCCACCCTGGACACCCCTGGACCTCTCAGTCCCCCCTGGACCCCTCAGCCCTTTCTCAGTCCCCTCCTCAGCCCCCTGGATCCCCCTCCGCCCCCCCGGGTGCCCCCGGGGCCCCCCCCG